>JACXGK010001818.1:0-63076 GCA_016801125.1 Novumbra hubbsi
GTTGGGCCGGAGCTGATCAGATATTTTACACCAGTGTTGGGCCGGAGCTGATCAGATATTTTACACCAGTGTTGGGCCGGAGCTGATCAGATATTTTACACCAGTGTTTAACAGTGCCAGTCACGAGTCCACTTGTCAGGACAGAGAGATAATGATGATGATACTGATGATGAGAATGGCTTGTGGACAATCATGGTTCGGGAGAGCAGGGAGTGTTGTTGTTGATGGGTTTTTGGGGGGGCTTAGGGTCTCCACCCCCTGTTGCAACCACTGGTCTGCAGGCATCAGGAAGGAAGCCTTGCTCTGACATCCTGCCATGCCTCAGTCACTAGGCCTATTATAGTGCGTGTCTGTCACAATCCCTAGGCTGGGAAAATAGGCTAACTGTCACGGTTCTGGTTTCAACATCTCTCCGCATCCCCTGCATTCACAGACCAACAGAAGCCTAAGGCTGAATAATAGTAGGACCATTGGTTTAGCATCTACTACGTGTGTCCATGTATCCAAAATAAATATCTATACCCAAGTATATTATCAGTTAATTATTTTAATTTTGTAATAAAAAAATATACACTTTCCAATATTGTTTTTAACAAAACTCTACAAAGTGCAGTTTTATTTGGCTCCTAGCGTAAATAGCACGTGTTTAGTGACCTTTGACATAAATAACTTATGTCAGTCTTTCTTCTAACTTTCTGGCAGCCTCTATGACTGGGACATGAGCAAAGCAGCCCCAAACCATAATGCATCCTCCATCATGGATTACAATTAGTGTGCAGTATTTTTTTTTGCTGCCAAACCACTAAACCATTCATCTGTTACCGGCATAGTGTTGGAGAATGCACTCAATGGTGGTAATATGCAGGGAGTGCCCAGTTCCTCTTATACATTCCTGCAACTGCCTTTGGACTCTCAATAGAATCCCTGGTGTGCTTCCTCCCCACCCTATCATGCATTTTGGAGGGATGTTCAGATTTTTGCAACACCTAGGTGATGCCAACTTACCTCTACTTCTAATTGATGTTCATTTCCATAAGAATAGTAATGCCTTAATATTTTTTACATTCCTCTTCTGGACTTTTCAGTAGATATTTTGTTGCATCATTGTGGACCATGGCTGTCTCTTCAGTATGCAACCAAGAAACATAGACATTTTCGGGCTGTTCAGAATAGCTTCAGACAATGTCAGGTGATGTGCATTGTTTGGAATGCTAATAGTTTCATCTGAACAGTTACACACTTATGCAACCAAGGTATTAACAGTTTTTATAATACATTATATATTAGTTTTTTTCAATAGCATTGTGTTGGTTACAACAGCTTATTAAAGGTGAAAAAGGTTGTGTAAATGTTTACATGAATATTTTTCTTTTTCAATAAGATGGATTGTATGGACTCTTGGCACCCACTGTATCTTTCAATAATTTTACAATAGTTTTGAAATGAAGATCAAAAAGCCGTAGGTAATAACTTTGGGTGCACTGGAATTCACTTAATCTAAGACAGGTTGAAGGTGGCCATTGGGTGTGAATAGCCGTTAGGCTTTGCAAAGAGAGAACATAAACATGTTGTTCTATTAGAACTCTAATATATTTAGCCACAATTGTAAAAATATTAAGTTGTCATTGTTTTTGCTATTGTCTCAAACAAGCAAAGGATGAAATGAAATTTGGATTACTGTAGACCTAAATATTTCCTACATATTGAAGTCATATGAAGGTTCAATTAATTTAGCTCTATTTTGTGAATTGCTGACAATGTTTTGCCTAAGCATATTTCACAAAGTGAGCTTTTCTTGGTGTAGCATTAAAAAAGACTGACCTCTGTCTGTGGACTCCTCTCTCTTGCATCACTGAATGGATGTCAGATTACCTTTGTAGGATTTGGACCTGAGCCCCAATCAATTAATAAAACCTTAAGCGTTACAATATCTTTCTTAATTCCTTTTAGCCATATATTGTATTTTCCAATTCTATGCTATACTGCTGTGAATTCAGCTGTCATGTGTGAATAACGTCCTAATTATTTGTCTCTCTTCTTTTTTAAACCACAAATAATCACCACATGATATATTTCTGCACGTTTAACAAGATAGCAGGAAACCACTGGGACAGAAAGACTGAGAAGTGCTGAGAAGACATTTTAGCAAACGCTGGCTCCAAGTTAGAAGGGGGTGGGGAAGGGGTGCATGGCAAGCCATCTATTTCAGCCCCTGTCTGTTGAGGTGATTGGGTAACGTATCAGCTTTTGCTGTTAGAAAACAATGCTTGCCACCATATGGCTCTTATGTTGCGCAACGCTTCACCACTATTTCCCAATGATGTTAGGAGTCATAGGGTGATTTTGGTGAAAGTCATATTCAGTCACCGTGTTGTGTTATATGGATGTGAGGCATGCTGTATGAGAATGTTGAGAATTACACAAATATACATTTTCACAAAGTACTACCTCCGTTGTTATGATGGCAATTTGCATATACTCCAGAATGTTATGAGGAGGGATGAATTGCAATTGCAAAGTCCCTCTTTGCCATGAAAATGAACTTAATCCCAGAACAAACGTTTCCATTGCATTTCAGCTCAGCCACAAAATGACCAGCTGACATCATTTTAGTAATCCTCTCGTTTACACAGGTGAGAGTGTTGATGAGGACAAGGCTGGAGATCACTCTGTCATTTTGATTGAGTTAGAATAACACACTGGAAGCTTTAAAAGGAGAGTGGGGCTTGAAATCATTGTTTCTCCTCTGTTAACCATAGTTACCTGAGGGAACAGGTGCAGCCATCATTGCTTTGCACAAAAAGGCTTCACAGGCAATGATATTGCTGCTAGTAAGATTGCACCTAATCTACCATTTGGATTTGGACCCATTTGGACCATCGGATCATCAAGAACTTCAAGGAGAGAGGTTCAATTGTTGTGAAGAAGGGTTCAGGGCGCCCAAGAAAGTCCAGCAAGTGCCAGGACCATCTCCTAAAGTTGAGTTAGCCACTTCTCTCCAAGAAAAACTTTAGGGACAGACTGATATTCCGCAAATGGTACAGGGATTGGACTGTTGAGGACTGGGGTAAAGTAATTTTCTCTGATGAATCCCCTTTACGATTGTTTGGGGCATCTGGAAAGAAGCTTGTCCGGAGAAGAAAAGGTGAGCGCTACCATCAGTCCTCTGTCATGCCAACAATAAATCATCCAAAGACCATTCATGTGTGGGGTTGCTTCTCAGCCAAGGGAGTGGACTCACTCGCAATTTTAAGTGGCTCGGTGAACAAAACATTGACATTTTGGGTCCATGGCCAGAAAACTCTCCAGACCTTAATCCCATTGAGAACTTGTGGTCAATCCTCAAGAGGCCGGTGGATAAACAAAAACTCACAGTTCTGACAATTCCAAGCATTGATTCTGCAAGTATGGGCTGCCATTAGTCAGGATGTGGCCCAGAAGTTAATTGACAGCATGCCAGGGTGAATTGCAGAGGTCTTGGAAAAAACAATGCAAATATTGACTCTTTGCATAAACTTAATGTAATTGTCAATAAAAGCCTTTGACACTTATGAAATGCTTGTTATTATACTTCAGTATACCATAGTAACATCTGACAAAAGATCTAAAAACAATGAGTCAGCAGACTTATGAAAATGTATATTTGTTATTTTCCAAACCTTGTCCACAGCTGTACAGGAGAAGAGGATCCCTAAAGACATATTGTTGCTAATGATGATAATGTCAGGGACACTGCTTGCCTTTTTTTGTTGTCCGTTTTTAACTTTCATTGTAACCAGGCAATTCCATTGAATTAAGACAGAAATATGAAGTCCACCTGGCCAAGCAGAAGTGTGAGCAAAACCAGTCTGTGTTTGGGGAATTACTGACCAGAATGGTTACACAGAGAACAACCAAAGTAGTGGAAGGCTATACTATACTAATATAGAAGTAAACTACTGAATACTGGCCAATGTTTGTCATGTCCTGGCTGGGGGCCCCTGGTCATCTTTGCCTGCCCGGGGCTCACAGTCAGGACCTGTCAGTAGAGGTGCCTCTGGGTACCTCTACATGACTGTTTTGTGCTCCCCAATTTGAAACCGCTGCTGCCAGTTGTCCCTGATTGAGGAGCCTGTTTTCCCATTCAGTTTGTGGGTTATTGTTTGTGCTAAGATACCTTTGTTCTGGACAGCTTTATGTTTGTTGTTTTCACTCAGTTAAGTTGTCCAGCATTTGCTCCAATAAAAGAATGGATTTCTAAATGATTCTGCACGTGTCCTACTGTCCTAAAATACTAGATTTGCCTGTACGGGATAATATAGGAGTAACCTACTGAATACTGGCCAATGCTAGAGTTGCCTATACTGGTTAATATAGGATTAACCTACTACATACCGGCTAATGTTAGAGTTGCCTATACTAGTTAATATAGGAGTAACCTACTGTTTACTGGCCAATGTAGAAGTAGCCTATAATGGTTAATATTGGAGTAACCTACTGTATACTGGCCAATGTTAGAGTAGCCTATGCCGGTTAATATAGGAGTAACCTACTGAATTACCGGCTAATGTAGGAGAAGTTTATACTGGTTATTAGAGGAGTAATGTACTGTATACTGGTTGATACCAAGGAGTCTCCTGCATTGGCATATTACAGTTCAACCAATGTGATTAATTTACTAACTGGCCAGTTATAATAGAGATATTTTGACTTTCTTGAATGAAAATATAAATTCATTAAGACTAAGTGAGAGTAGATAACGTAAGATAAAGTATTTAGACAGTGTAAAACGTTTTGTTGTTTTGGCTCTTTACTTTAGCGGATTGGATTTGAAATGAAACAATGACAAACTATCAGCTTTTATTTTATTTATCTATGAAATATCTTGGTACTTTAGAAATATTAAATTTTTCACCATACTTTCCTATTTACTGTGCCTGAACTCGTCACTACTTACCAAATTGAAACCTGGCTTTTCTCTTCTTAAAGCTAACCAGTGGTGTGCGTCTCGTGGTAAACCCCCTGAGGTTATGTTGGTGTAACCTTCTATTTTTTTAACTATTTGACACATCTATGCCTACTATGTTGAGATTTTAATTGATCTGTTCAACATTTAAACCATTCTGTGGTCTACCAGGTTGTTTGCCATTGCTGAGCTCCCCAGTGTGTCCCTGTGTCTTCATTTCTTAACAGTGTTTTATGACTCGCACCGACAATAACAACAGAAACCAAATGCCCCCCTTACAATCATCTCTTGACCATTTGTTAGTTGTCTTATGTACGAATGATGCTACTGAACAACAACACTGCAGAGGGCAGAACATAGGACTATGACACTTCCATCCACACACCACCCACGTGTAAAGTAAAAGACCCATCACTTCCACTCTCTCTTCATCTATTGCTGGGGACTTCCCAGTGATGTGAAATCGGTGCACAGATACATGGTTTACTGTGTATCTGGGCAGTATCATTAACATGAACCTGATTGAAGGGATTTGTGTTGTGCAGACATGGGATGTATACTGGTTTTACAACTCAGTTTCACTTCTTCCTGTTCTCATATCCCATATAATGTGACCTGAAATCTATTTATAGAGGTGTGTCTTACCTATGATACGACAATCCTCATCCTAATGACCTGTGACAGACGCTGTTGGTGTGCTTGTGTTTGTCTTTACAGGTCGCAGCATTTCAAAGAGTGCATCAGCTTCATTCATGAATGTCGTCTAAATGGAGGGGCCTGTCTGGTGCACTGGTACGTACAGCACCTGACCATAAACCATTAGCGTTCTGTTTCCCAAGCCTGACCAACGTGTCCCATCCGGCAGCCTGGCGGGAGTATCCCGGAGTACAACGCTTGTGGTGGCCTACCTCATGACAGTCACCACCTACAGCTGGGAGGAGTGTCTGTCAGCTGTCAAGGCTGTACGTTCCTTTGTAGGCCCAAACTATGGCTTCCAACAGCAACTACAGGAGTACCAGATGACTCAAGCCAAAGAGGTAGGTGCAGACACACACACAATGTATAGATTGCTTACTGTAATAACCTTACCTTAATTACCTTAATTAGGATTCATAAAAAACGTCTGTCATTAATATACATCACAGGTAATGTACTATATTTTAAACAAATACAATTGTTTAGAGATTTTTGTTATTTTTATTACCAAGTATTTTTTTTTTTAGATCTGCATTAACAATCTACTAGTGTGGCTATGTTTTTTGCCACAAAATTGTGAATATTTCCTAAACCTTTTAACGAAACCTTCTACAAAACAATAGCAACGCAATCCGAAACAAGACCCACATTTTGATACCTGTCATGTCTCCGTAGTGCAAGAACTGTAGGAGGAGTTAGGGTGGCTAATAATAATAAATAAATAATAAATAAATAATAATAAATAAATACTTAAATAAATATGTATGTGAGATTACATTTAGTGGGGGGCACCCTAAATAAGAGCTGACCTTCATAAATCAGGCAAAGGGTAGAAAATAATGAAAGAATTGCTAAAGACTTAAACATGCCACTACCCACTGTTCAGGCTCTATAAGTTTGATTGTTTAGGAGTAAAACAAGAATCCGAGTGCCAGATTTGGGGAGGTACATAACATTGTTGCATCTAGGGCTCTTCAAATGTACAATGATACACCACCTCTATGGCAATTACTCATGCCCATCTTTATTATTTCAAAAAGATTCATAATTTTGAGGTGTCAGTGTTTCACCATTTACTGCAATTAATTTACTGTTTAGGACAATAAATCATACTCCCACTCATTGGACAGAGTCTCAGGAATGCATGTCATCATCCATATTGTACAACTTAACATTGCAATTGTACCTTATTGTGCTCTGGCATGTTAATTATTTAATTCGGTTTGTTTTTACTTTTACTTCATTGAAAGAATGACGGTGTCTTACAGTAAACCTGAGGGATTATACCATGCCATACCATACTATGGCTATGTCTAGACTTGATTTTATTGCCTGAGCTGGATTATGAGCCCTGAAAAATTTCCCAACTGAAAAACTTTGGACGGTGTGTACATCCTTGGCTGAATGTTTTGAGAATGACACAATTATTAGTTTACACAAAGTTTGCTGCGGCAGTGTTTTTAGATCTTTTTGTCAGATGTTACTATGATATACTGAAGTACAATTGTGAGCATTTCATAAGTATGAAGGGCTATTATTGACAATTACATTAAGTACATGCAAAGAGTCAATATTTGCAGTGTTTACCCTTTTTCTGCAAGACCTCTGCAATTCGCCCTGGCATGCTGTCAATTAACTTCTGGGCCACATCCTGGCTAATGGCAGCCATTCTTGCATAATCAATGCTTGGAGTTGTGTCAGAATTTGTGGGCTTTTGTTTGTCCACCGACCTCTTGAGGATTGCCCACAAATTCTAATGGGATTAAGGTCTGGGGAGTTTCCTGACCATGGACCCAAAGTGTAGATTTTTTGTTCCCCAGAGCCACTTAGTAATCACTTTTGCCTTATAACATGGTGCTCCATCATGCTGGTAAAGGCATTGTTCGTCACCAAACTGTTCTTGGATGGTTGGGAGAAGTTGCTCTCAGAGGATGTTTTCGTACCATTCTTTATTCATGGCTGTGTTTTTAGAAATTGTGAGTGATCCCAGAGAAGCAACCCCACACATGAATGGTTTCAGGATGCTTTAATGTTGGCATGACACAGGACTGATGATAGTGCTCACCTTTTCTTCTACGGACAAGCTTCTTATTGGATGCCTCAAACAATCGTAAATGGGATTCAAAACCACAGTCCTCAGCAGTCCAATCCCTGTAGCATTTGCAGAATATCAGTCTGTCCCTAATGTTTTTCCTGGAGAGAACTTCTTTCTGCCCTTCTTGACACCAGGCCATCCTTCAAAATTCTTCGCCTCACTGTGCGTGCAGATGCACTCTCATCTGCCTGATGCCATTCCTGAGCAAGCTCTGCATTTATGGTGCTCCAATCCTGCAGCTGAATCAACTTTAGGCGATGGTTTTGGCACTTGCTGGACTTTCTTGGGCGCCCTGAATCCTTCATCACAACCATTGAACCTCTCTCCTTTAAGTTCTTGATGATCCTATAAATAGTAGATTTAGATGCAATCTTACTGGCAGCAAAATCCTTGCCTGTGAAGCCCTTTTTATGCAATGATGACTGCACATGTTTCCTTGCATGTAACCATGGTTAACAGAGGAAGAACAATGATTTCAAGCCCCACTCTCCTTTTAAAGCTTACAATCTGTTATTCTAACTCAATCATCATGACAGAATGATCTCTAGCCTTGTTCTTGTAAACACTCTCATCTGTGTTTTAGGAGAGGTTCAGTGACATGATGTCATCTGGTCCTTTTGTGACAGAGATGTTTTTTTAGGGATTAAGTGCATATTCATGGCTAAGAGGTACTTGGCAATAAATCGCAATTGATCTGATAACTCTTCATGACATTATGGAGTATATGCAAATTGCCCTCATAAAAACTGAGGCAGCAGACTTTGTGAAAATTAATATTTGTGTTATTCTCAAACTTTTGGACACAGCTGTACACTGTTTCTATGTGACTTTCATCTGGGCCACCAGAGGTACATACATGTTTGTAAGTAAGAAGTGGCACCAAAATAGACTGAGTACCAGCTTCCCCTGCCTGTCCTCAGTGTCTGGCCTTTCTCTAGTCTTCAGCTTTAAACGTTGTTTCAATCCTGAGCTCGAAGAGAACTAAGAATTTTATCTTGTTTTAGATTATACCTTGTGATAGTACCCTGTACAAATAACAACGATTGTGCAAGTCTACTTTTTTTCTCTCTTTGCAGTTCTACTTTTTCAAAAAAAAAATGTTTGTCCAGACAAATCCAGATTTTCAAAAGTTGCTAACTCACGTGTAAATTGTCAAACTAAACACATACTGCAATTCTAACCACAAAACATCTTAGCTTTCATTTTATGCCTTGCTTGGTTAATTTCAAGATAACAGATTATTTAAATAATTCATAATTGTTTTAATTGTTTTTGAGGTTCTGCCTGTTTAAAAAGAATATATAAATCTTATTTGCAACAAGACATTATTGACCCCAGTGTCAATCCAGAGGCATATTGAATGTTTATATGCCTGAAAGACCAGTCTCTTTGGCAAAGTGACTGGTACTTAGATTAGCATCAACACCAACCAACATTGTTTTCAAAGTGTAAGTCTGTGTATTATTATTTATATCCATGTAAATATTATTCACACATTCAACACATAGTAAGGGGTGAAACATGAGATATGGCCAAGACCAAAGCTATGTTATTATTATCTTGTCAACTTTGCACCTGTGACAAAATATTTTATATACACAACCACCTTGTAATAGAAATTACATTGAAATAGTGAAAACAAATCTCTGCATGCCAGGACACCTGGGGTATAGAGAACACCTCCTTCTCCATGCAGCTATGCTACCCATCACCACCGATAGGCAGTGTCATGACCTCTACTGGTTCCCTCCCATCATTCAGCTCTCCTTCACACTGACCTGTTCAACCAAGCCCATCATCACCTTAATATTGATCACCTGTGTTTGATTATCACCTGACCCCTTATATTCAGTTCTGTCCTTAGTTCCTTGTGAGGTATTGTTCGTTCAACTCTACTAAGCCCTTCAGTGTATTACTTTAAGTGTCTCAGATCTTAGATATTCCATTCATTTTGACCTCGTCTCTGCCTACCCCTTTGTGCGCCGTTGCTGCCATTGATTGCTCTCCTGTTTACTGATCTACCGCCTGCCTTGTGACTCTGTCTTTGGATTGAGGACTGTGTGTTTATTAAACATCACAACGCTCTGCGCTTGGATCCCTTTCCTATGTGGAGCATCTTGTCAGCAATATAAGCAAACTGCAACACGCAATTTTCTAGAACCTTTTCTGTTTGAAGGTGGCAGAGAAGGACTTGACCTCCAGCTGTTGAGATGCTTCCAGACCATAGAAGTCTCCTCACTGTCAGTACAGAAGGGGAACTGGAGGGGCTTGCTGGAATTGCATTAGTCTGGTACTGGCTACCACGTGACTCATTACTGTCATGGTCTTGCAACATGTCTTCATGATGAAAAAAAATATTGTTATTTTCTAATTGTTTGGGTGATTTGAAAGTGATTTTAGGGTTGAAGGGGAAACGGGAAATCTTTCTTCATGCTTTTCCCACGTTTGTTTCTAAAACGAAACACTACAAATCAGGCATTTTGAAAGCTAAAACTATCGATTGTGTTGCATTATTATGTTAATGTTTCTTAGAAAGTGTTTTGTTTAGCTTAAGTAGAAAGGTTATTGTAGGAGTGTCTTAGGATTTTGTTCAAGTCACTACACTTATTTTTTGGATTAGATTTCTAAGTAGATAGATGTTTTTACTAAACTGAAGTAAAAATGTATTAAAATTCTGAGTATTGTTTTTCATAAATACGGATGTTAAAACTGGTGATTTGATGGGGTGGAGTTGGACTCAAAGTTTTAAGCAAACTGTCTGTCCTAAATGTTTATTAATGACATCTATAAGTCCAGATGTGTGGTACTTAACTTAGGCTGCATAACTTTAGTGATCATGTAGATGCCAGGAGAATCACACCTGTCACAGACATCCTCTACATGTTTAACAATTAGCACATTACAACTAACATGTTTTAGAGGAACTTTCCGTTAATCCTATTTCGCAAAGTATATGCAGTTGCACAACAAATTATTATATGGTTATTTCCTGAATTCCCTATAGAAACCGCAAGTCTGGATGGTATTTTGTACTTGTTGACCTGAATGACTTAAGACCCACACTATGGTCTAAAGAGTTATATACTCACAACACGTAACTCTTTAGCACACAAAATAAGCAGGTGACATACGTAAAGAAGTCCAAAGTCAAATGTATTATTGTTGAGTATGACTGAAGTAATACAATGGACTGGTTATAGATAAAACATTAGGGAGATTTAGTTGTTTCTGAATCTTTATTTGTCAGCAATGGAGAGCAGCAATTGTGAAAGTCTTCACCCTATATTCTCTACTCACTCTACACCAATTACTGTACCATCATTAATGCATCTGTCAAGCAACTCAAGTATTTTGATGACACCTATGTGCTTACTCCTTTTATGGACTGCGTCCATGTGTACCATGAAGAGTTTGGCTGGTTGGAGGCCTGGTGCATCAAATGTTTGTAATTGAACACAAAACTGTAAAGAACATTATACTGAAATCAGGTGTCAGGACAGACATCAGAAAAGGGCATTAAAAGAACCAGACACAAAAGGAAAAGTAAAATAATTTACACTGCTCAAAAACCGTAATGGAGCCCTTAAATCTTAAGTCTTAATGAACAAAATATATTCAAGATCAAAATACACTGCAAATTGTGTAACCAAAATTCAAACCAAAATCATAAACCGATTGAGGGCTGGATTCAAACCGAAAAGTAAACAACTGAAATCACATGCTGAATTCACTTGCGGGAATTTCAACTCATAATGTAACTCAGTAGGATGTACGGCCCCCACCTGCCTGTATGCACTCCCGACAACGTCTGGGCCTGCTCCTGGCGGATGGTGTCCTGGGGGACCTCCTCCCAGACAAGGATCAGGGCATCAGTGAGCTCCTGGACAGTCTCTGATGCACCAATATAGAACAGTCACAGAGGTTCTTAATTGGATTCAAGTCTGGGGAACATGAGGACCAGTCAATGGCATCAATGCCTTCATCATTCAAGAACTGCCTTCTCTGGCCACATGTATTGTCTTGCACCAAGAGGAACCCAGGGCCAACTGCATCTGTGTAATGCCTGGCAATGGGTCTGAGGATTTTGTTCCAGTACCTAACAGCAGTCAAGGTATCATTGACTAGCAAGTCTGTGTGACCCTTCAAGGATATGCCTTCCCAGAGTTGGTTAACCAACTGCTAAACCAATCATGCTGGATGATGTTGCAGGTAGCATAACGTTCACCACAGCATCTCCAGAGTCTTTCACGTCTGTCACATGTGCTCAGTGTGAACCTGCTCTCACCTGTGAAGAGAACGGGGCACCAATGGTGGACCTGCCAATTCTGGTGTTCTCTGGCAAAGGCCAATAGAGCTGCATGGTGCTGGGCTGTGAGCACCAGTCCCACTAGAGGATGGCATGCCACCCTCATGGAGTCAGTTGGTTCAGAAACATACACACTTGTAGTCCAGTGTATGTCATATTGTAGGGCTCTACCAGTGATCTTCCTGTTCCTCCTCACACAGAGGAACAGTTACTGGTCCTGGTGCTGGGTAAATGCCCCTCTACAGCCCTGTCCAGTTCTCTTCATGTAACAGCCCGTCTCTTGAGACTGTACTGGGAGGCACAGCAAACCTTCTTGCAACGGCACGTGTGAATCTGCCATCCTGGAGGAGCTGGACGTGTAATGTGTAAATGGGCTGCTGGTACCGCCTCATGCTACCAGTAGTGACAAGGACACTAGCAAAACACAGAGATAGAGAAAAATCAGTGAGGAAGGATAAAGAGAGAGCTGTCTTGCTGTTTCCTTTCCAGTGCACCTGTTGTCACTTTTATTTGCACCAAACCAGGTGACATTGATTGACAATTGCTTATGCTTTCTAACTGGACAGATTGATATTCCTGAAGGTAAATTGCCTTGGTGTTATACTGTGATTATAAGGTGTTCCCAAAATGTTTTGAGCATAGTATTTTATATTTAAAAATGTACATACACTGCTCAAATAAATTAATCATTTGTCAAAGTCTTGGTCACCACAAAAGTTGTTTAAAGACATTAATTTGGGAAGTGTTTCTTTGCTCGTAAAAACAATATTTGACTTCAGAATTAATGTAAATAAACATTAATTCAATAAAAAGCAACAAAAACCGAGTTTCTTAAACCCAAGTCTAAGGACTGGCGCTGGTGCTGGCGATTGAGCAAAGCCTGCTGGTCAAAGGCATATCCCTGAATGATTGCATTGATGCTTCCTTCATAGGAGTTACAGAATTATCTACAGACTATGTCCGTTATTCAGCTGTTGGGACATACAGTGCTTTCTATTTCTGTATATATATTCACTGAAGTGATTGCTCAGCATTTCTAAGTCAAATGTCAAAAAACTTTATAACGCTGGTTATTTGGATCCTAGGAATAATCAGAGGGGCTTAAGTATTGTTATGGCTCTCACAGTCTCAGCAATGCCTGCTAACAGTTCCATACCACTGACAATTTGCATTAAGAGTTTCATCACCTTCACGTTGCTGTTAGAATTATGTATTCATTCATGGAATCATTTATTCTATTTATCCATTTGCAAGTTATTTCTCCTTGTTTCTATTGTAGCATTTCCTTTTTAATTCAGGTGTTAAAAACAACACAGAAGAAGATTATTTTGACTTTTGACATGCAATCTACTCTGCCTCTAACAATGACTGACTAGCACTTTCTTTGCAGACCAACTTTATTTTGCTGAACTGGGCAAAATCCGGCAGCTTGGTTTTTTATCGAAAAGCTATAATAAACGACATTTTGTCTTTTAATTTGTCTTTTATTGCCTTAACACGAATGTGTTTGTTTATAAGTGGATTTCCTCCTTGCCCATTTGAACTTCCTAATTTGTTTTTGTTGATTTATTTCCTTATTTCTCGCCAGAGTTTTCTGTTTTAGGATTTTTTTTTTTATTTGTATTTGGTTGAGACCCCTTTGACTGTATTTAGGTGAGTTTGCACATCTCCAAACAGCAATTTCTGTCTTTCTTTGCAAAATGTAAACATAAAACACAATTCATTTTTTTTTTTATGCGCAATGTTCTTTGACATTTCAGCTATTATAAATTCTTCAATGAAGCGTGTCCAAAAATATAAAATATATACTCTCAGTATATAAAGGTAAACTAAATAGACGTATAGATCTATTTTTGGACGGTCGCACAGACTTCCAAAATTAAATAATTATGTGCTCAGTTTCCAAATGCGTTCTGTTTTTCAAAAACAAAGTTGGCAGATTTTATCTTATTTTCTTTAGTGAGGTTTATTTACTGATCTCAGTTTGTCTCACCCCTGAACACGGTAGATTTTAAAAAGTAGGCAGTCCTATTAAAAATGTGTGCTTATTGAGCAGCTGCAAATGACCACCCTGAAAAGTTGGACCAAGATTCAGGCTTTGGGGTAGTGTAAAAATAACCTTTTTAAGAAGTGTTAAAAAGTACCTTTTTGGCTCTTGCGGCAGATAAATACATTTCAATATTAATTTTGTGGAGTTATTCTGTATGAATGGTTTAAAACATTTTTGTACTCAAACATACATAGGACCAGCCTTCCCTTATGTTAACCACTAGGACTTGTTCCCATTTAAGTCTAACATTGTGTGTGTTCACTTGCATATAACCTAACAACGGGTTGTAAACCTGAAAGTATTCAGACCCTTAATTTCTTCTGCATTTTGTTACATTACAGAATTATTCTAAAATGTATAAAATTGATTTTTGTTTTCATCAATCTACACACAATACTCCATAATGACCAAGTAAACACATGTTTTTAGAAATATTTGCACAGTTATTAAAAAAAAACTGTGAACTTTTTGTGATTTTCTTTGCATTCCAGTGTAGCTTTTCCTCAAAAGTATAGTAGTAAAGACACAGTAAACACATTGTGTCATTATGTCACTGTACGCCAAACATATCGATCATAAATCTTGAAACTGTATTTAAATGTAAAGTGGTATTGGGCTTGCTTTTTTACATCAATGCAACATGTATAAAAAAATGGTGTCTTCTTAATTTCCAACATTTTCCACCATCAAAACAGTTGAAACCATTTTGTTTTGGCAAACGGTATGGAATTAGTGCTACTGCCATTAGCTGTGAGGAAAATCCCTTCTAGTTAATGTGTTAGTAGGAATGTCAGAAGGAGTGACAGCAATTCAGGTTCCTGGCAAAGCAGTGATTCAGAGCCAACTTTCCCATGTCCCTATGGGTGTCCACTGAATTCTGATCTGAAAACCTGGGACTACTTCCAGGGGTTTACCCACTCAGTTCCAGCAAGCCTAGCAGGTTTTTACAAAGGAGGCCAAATGTATAATTAATCTGCACAATACCCATGTTAAGATAAAGATAACTATTGTTAAAGCCAGATGAAGTGAGCGAATTTTAGTCTGTCCTGTTCTTATCTCTATAGCTGTAGTCAGTGAAGACTGTTGGTGTTTCGGAAGCAACGATGCGGTTGGAACTTTTGTGGCTTTCTGAGCTGCCAGGAAGTCTTTTGTTTTCAGGAATGTTTTCCGTCAATCTGCTTACCACACCCAAATATGAACCTAAACTGGATTGAATTGTTTCGTTACATTACATCTGTTGTGTCTGTTATACTGTCCTCTCCCTAGTACCAGGCATGGCTGAGGACAAGTTTCCGGCCTAGTCCTTTTAAGGACCAGGAGCAGGTGGGAGCCCTGCTGAGCATGTTTACAGAGCAGCAGCAGAGGGAGAACCAGAGGAGAGGAGAGAACCAGGACTGGATGAACCAGGCCGGCATATACCCTCTCCCCTACGATGCCTACAATGGCTCCGGGGGTAACAGATGAGCTCCAGCCTGCCTGGGGAGTGGAGACAGACCCAGTTCCAAAATAAGCCCTTAGCACTTACCACCGGGCGTTTCTCTTGACCAAGACTCTCTCCTGAACTCTGTTCTTAGCAAAATGGTCATAACTCCTGCTTGCCCTCTGATGGACTGTGGAATGTTCACCCAGTACATATTTAGTACCTGCAGGTTTATATTTATATTGGGGCCTTTTGGGGCATTGGTTAACAGAGGTAAAGCCATCATTATACTAGCACCCAGGGCCACTATTGGCTAACAGCCTCTCCCATTGCTGCACTAGCTCCCGGGGCCCCTATTGGCTAACATACTCTCTCATCACTGCACTAGCTCTCAAGGCCCCTATTGGTAACAGACATTCTCATCACTGCGCTAGCTGACATGTCCTGTACTATCTTTACCACTAACTAAATTGACTTGAGTACTGCCTCATCAGGATCTTAAATGCTCACACGTCAACACCTTGACCTTAGTCACACACTACTATGAGGCTTAGACCATGAGGCTTAGACTGTCCTATCTTACCTCAACCCATTTCTACACCCAACATATCATAATATAAAGACAAAAATAACGTTTAGAATTTGCTGTGTTGTGTGATCATGTCTTAACAAGAGAAATAAAATCTTAAGTTTAGAACTTGGACCTGGTCAAGAAAAACTCCTGGCCCAAAAATGAGATAAATTATATTTATATGTTTATCTAGGTACCATAATTAGCAGATGTTAGATTGAGGGTCTGGTATTGAGGATTGATGAAACATGAATGAACATAAGATGCTTTCTGCCCTGATTTGATCTGATCCAGCTACTGTATGTGATAAAGCTTTAAATAACAAACAAATACTTACTGTCTCATTCTGGCCTGCTAAATCAATTATCTCTACAGCCCAAACCCATATGGGCTGTTCCAAGAATGTTCCATAACCATCGTATAAGACTTGAACTGTTTTTTTCATGTCTTGATTTATATTTTAGGGAATGTTCAAGAATTTGTGTTAGAAAATGTTGTACAGAAAGAAATTGGATATCTGCTTTTATAAAATTACAATGTACCCGTTTATTGTTTGCAATAAAATATCTGCTAATAAATAGTACTTATAAAGCCACAGCAGCACGTTGTTTTGATGAAACCATATATAAAACAAATATGTTAATAATGCCTGAAAATATATAATTAAATCATTACAAAATGAATGTCGATATGTGTGTGTGTGTGTGTGTGGGTGAGAGAGAGAGAGCTTGTACCTGATTTATTTGTACCTGTGTATGTTTTAGGAATAGACCCTCATAGGTGGATGATGTCTTGGCAGTGCCAACCCAGACTCATAAACACAATTGTAACAGTGAAGGTTCTATTTCCCTGGTCATAAGTCCTCCTCTGACCTCAGCTTCCTCAAAACATTCTCCTGTAGGACTCCAACCCCGCCATACAGGTAAACTCAGACCACAGCATGGTTCAAATCCTCAAAAAGCTCCCAGGACATGTGACCTTACCTATACCACATCTGCTTTTCATAGTTTCTAGATGATGTGTACTGTACAGGTCTCTAAACAGCATTGAGGAGTGGGCACCACAAGTTAACCATACCCCCCTAACTTTCAGCCAAGCACTGACCCTGTACACTATTACAGCAATGTACCTGATCTCTTCTGGCTACAGCTGTAACTCCATGTTGAAGACAATAACCAATCTAGGAGTAAGAGAGCTTATATTCACAATTTCCTTTCTAATGTAGGTGGATCACACTTCGTAGCACTATGAAGTCTTAAAGTGTCCTGTAATATTATCCAAATAGTACCTAGTTGATTCTTGGAAAGAGAGTCTGTCTGAAAATTTAAGAAATACATTGTTGGAATTACAAAAGTGAATAGGGAACAGAGAAGCAATTTTTCTGTTCAACCTAGTGTGAGGGACTAGAATAGGAATCTGGTTAACATGGTCATCCATAGAACCCAAACTGAATAAAACTGTGTTCATTTTTACATTAAAGTTACAACTCAGATTATTTAATACAGAGCAATTTGCATACGCAAGCAATTACGGTTAATTGCCTGGTTGAAACACTGATACACAGATTTGTCACCTTGTATTCTTAGGGATTCGACCTAGGGTTTATCATTAGGGTTACTGCTCAGAAGATCTTCCTGCTGTGCTGAATCTCTTTTTTCATAAGTTGTAGCCTTATATTAGCAAAATTAACCTACTATTTGTAGGTCGGAAAAGTAATTATTATTATTCATTTTAGAAATTGTAAGGCTATTGGTAGATGAGACATTCTGTTGTTGGAGACTAAAGCCACGTAATTTTGGCACATTGAATATGGGCTATATTCTCACAAAATAAAAACTAACTATTATAATGACATGATTAACATCTTATTACTGTATATATTTCTTGAGTAGAGTGAGCGCAACAAACGTATGCATCGTTATCGTTATGTTTTGTAGCTCCATAGGTTTTCGCGTAACTTTCAATACGGAGCGTCTTATCAGCGGCGGAACAATAGTTGTTAGGCTGTCCTTCACAGTAAAACGTAATTTTACGATACTGTGAAATCCCCTTTATTAATTATTATCCTGGATTGTTCAATATCCCACCATTTGTATTTATAACATACATTGTGTCTTCCGTCAGATGATTTCTTGTAAATGCCTTGGTTTCGAAGAACAATTACTTCCGATTGACCTGATTGGCTACATGTGAAATCCATCCGACCAATCGTCTTGTAGACGATGCTTCATTCATCTTGAAAGAAGATAAACCCTAAATGCTGGTAAAGGTTTATTCTATTCACGCTGAGACCGCCGCAATAGTCTTGACTAAAGTATTTTTCATCTCAAGTAAATCTTAAGGACATATTATTACAAAAATAAAAGGTAAGAGTTAGTTTTGTCTGGTTTAACTCTTTAATAGTTTACTTTTTGCTACTATTGTAAAAAGGTAAGCAATTCAGAAATTAGAGTCATTTAAAAAAAGGAAAATAATACAAATCGGAATTATCTTGTTTATAATGTTGTTCTCTCTCTTAATTCAATTAAAATAAATTGAATCTGCAGCATAAATGAACTATTCATATATTGTTAAGTATATTTTAGAAACGTAGGTTCGATTTTTTTAAGTAATAATAATAAACAGTGTCAACAGGACCATCAATAGAATAGCACTATTCTATAGAATAGAATAGATCAACGGTTAAAATGCATGACAGGGCGCATAGGCCAACACAGTAATGCCCACGGTCTTCAAAAAATTTGCAACCTTTTCTCATCAAAGAGGTCCTGGAAACCTTAAATATACATAATGTTAAATAATTTGGGTAAATAACCTTCCAATTGCTTCAATTTTGAACTCTAATTACGTTCTTGATGATTCTCTCCAACTCGCATCAAAACAATAGTCTTCCAGACTCCGTTATATATGCTTTACCCTTCTCTATTTTCGTAGATGTCAGTAAACCCGGGCGGTAGAAGGCTGAAACAGTGGCTACTAGAGCAGATCCATAGCGGCCAGTACACCGGATTGCTCTGGGAGGATGACAGCCGCATCATGTTCCGCATTCCATGGAAACACGCTGGGAAGCAGGATTACAATCAGGAGGTCGACGCGTCTATATTCAAGGTAGATTAATTCAAATGGTTTTTCAATATATTTTTTGATTTATGATGATATAGATTTGAAGAGCCCATTTAGTCAAATCCTATGCGCTTACTCATCAACTTTTGGAGAGTCGCATACTGTAGAACATATTTAAATCGAGCTGGGGTGAAAGTTGTTTAATGTAAAACATACTCATCTTTGTGTATTGCGAAAACACCGAACGTTTAATCATGTTATTCTATAACCAGTAAACTTTGGGTAATATTCGATATAGAACCTGTCCAGTTTCATACCATTACAATACAACATTCGGTTTATGTACCGCAGCTGAATTAATTAAATTGCAGTTGAATATACCTAGCTACCGGCGTACATCTCTTTTATTCTCATTTTATGTCTTTCCTCACAGGCCTGGGCTGTGTTTAAGGGAAAGTTTAAGGACGGGGAGAAGGCAGAGCCGGCTACATGGAAAACCAGACTGCGTTGTGCCCTGAATAAGAGCCCAGACTTTGAGGAGGTGGGAGACAGGTCCCAGCTGGACATATCCGAGCCCTATAAGGTGTATCGTATCGTCCCAGAAGAGGAGCAGAAGAGTGAGTTCATATTACGCAATGAAGCCATTATAATAAGGCATGTTTTACGCCCGTGCATTCAATTTACGTAGAGGCAAACTGGTCTGATGTAAATATATTTTGACAAATACAGGTTGTTGCTGAAACTTTGCTGAGTTGATTTACATCTGATAGTCAACCCTTTTTAATTTAAAACTAGAAATCATAGCTGTTACTTTAATACCAATTGCTCCACGTTCCCCTCTATTCTAGTAGGTAAAAGTGCAGCTGCAGCAGCCATGACGTCCAGCCCTGGGGACATTACTGACATGGACTGTAGCTCTGCAGACCTAGAGGAGCTCATTAAAGAGGTACCACATTTATTCTTGCTATTGCTAACCCTAACCATAACCTCTCGTGGTCCGTGTTCCCCCCTGTCTGTTTTTTTCAGTCTATTAATTCCGACTGCCTCCTTTTGTCTGTTCTCCGATATCAGCGCGTTGACCAGCAGCGTAGGTTATCAGTGCATGCTGTTTTGGTTAGTAGAGACTAATTGCATAGTGTGTGTTATCTTGTTGTCAGTCTTCCAGTGATGAGTACCAGGGCATTATCAAGAGGAGCCACTCTCCGCAGAAAGATGGCTATAGGATGCCGCCCAGCCCAGAGTACTGGCCACAGGGCAACATCAGTGGTAAGGGTGCTTCTCTGTTTTTCTCTTTAGCAAAATCAGCCCAACTTTAAATGTCACCCTAATGCAGTAGTATCAAAATAACAGTTTTGTATGGTGGTGGTCTGAACAGACATGCAATATCTGATCTTTTGAATTAGTAACTAATAATATATACATAAGTTACTCACTCAGTTAACATAATTATCAGTCAATTATTATATTATAGGCGGTTATGTGCTATACATATTCAATATAAAGTTTGAACAATGTAGCCAAAAGCCAAAACAATCACATGGATGAAGCTTTAATAGGTATGAGTGCTAATTTGAAGGCTAATTAGAAGGCATTGTAAAAATAACAAAATAATTAAATTCATGCCAATGTTTCCTTTTTACAAAATGTAAATATGCATGTATCCTTTATTGTTATGGTAGCTCAAATGAGATTGTTATTTTGGCCAAAATCTAAAGAGGGAAGGATGAACTAAATTTCCGTTAGCACTCTGCTGACTTAGGCAGGGTTTTTTTGTTGTTGCAATGACCTGATAGGCAGATAGGATTTTTTACTTATTCACTCAAGGTCACTGCATCGTGCAGAGTGTGCAGTGCAGTAGGAATGCAGAGTTCTATTGTAATGAAGGAAAATGTCTTCAAACAGTGACTGATATCTCTATTTACCCGACAGCCTTCCCAGGACATCAAGACAACTTGATGATGAGTTCCTTGAATACAGGTATGTCTCGCAATGGTTCTTAACACTGATTCATTGATTTCCATTCCTACGCCAGACTGAAGACAACGCAATGACTTCCTCAGTATTCTCTCCCTTCCCAGCCTTCTCCCAGATGATCATCAACTTCTTCTACAGTGGGAAGCTGATGGACACCGTGGTGACCTCCCACTCAGACGGCTGTCGCATCTCCCCGGGCCAGCCTCCCCTGCCACAACATAACAGCCTGTACAGCCTCACGGACAGCCTGCAGAACATCCGCTTTCCCGCCGCCGATCTCATCGAGGTCGAGCGCCAGCGCCAAGTCACCCGCAAGCTCCTGGGCCACCTGGAGAGGGGCGTCCTGCTCCGTGCCAACCGCGAGGGCATCTTCATCAAGAGGCTCTGCCAGAGCCGCGTGTTCTGGAGCGGGCTGGGGGGACTGGACCACCACTATAGTCCAGGGGGACCCTGCAAGCTGGAAAGAGATGCCGTGGTCAAGATCTTCGACACAGGAAGGTTTTTAGAAGGTGAGCACGAAGGTACTTGTGTTGATACTGTCAGTTTAGGAGGCTGTGCTCTGAAGATGGACCTGAACACGTATATTTTGATGATCCTTTGTGTAAAACAAGCTCTGCTCTGTCTGCTGTGTCCAACCCAGCTCTCCAGCAGTTTCAGGAGGGCCTGCTCCCTGCCCCTGACCCCATGGTGACCCTCTGTTTTGGGGAGGAGCTTCATGACCCAAGCACAGCCAAAAGCAAACTGATCATTGTTCAGGTAACATAGACTTCACCCAGCCGGGGCGCCGAAACACGATGTGGCCACAGCGAAAGGCCTAGGGTGGCCTTCGTTCACTAACCGGGTGTAACTTCCCTCCCTCCTTGATTGTTCACGACCACAGATCACTTTGCTGAACTGCCATCAGCTGTTGGAGGCAGTGAGTGTGCGTCGCTCCCAGTACAGCAGTCCTAATCAGGAGATCCAGTCAGACGAGCTGCATGCTGGGGAGCAGATGGCCCGGATATACCAGGACCTCTGCAGTTACACCGCCCCCCAGAGGGCAGGCTGCTACAGGGACAACATGTCCATCACCGTCTGAACAGAACCAGGCACACTCCGTCACCACTCCCCCCGCATGGATCTAACAGGACAGGACTACAATAAGATGTATGGTGGAACATGTCACTGACATAACTCTTCAGACTTTCACACGTCTTAGTCCTTGCCTCCACCAACACAGTCCTTTTATCAGAGGGAGTGAGAACATGCATACTTTGAAGAATGGGACACAGGGAAAAGGTAGGGGCCGGCAGTGGTAGCAGTACGTATTGTTGTCCCATTCGCCTTTGTCTAAGCTCCAGCTACTTCCCTGTGCTGCAAACCAAATCAAACACAGCTCAGTTATATCAATAATACTATAACAACAGTCTTAAGACTTAAGAACAACAATAATAACAACAACATTTAGAACCATAAAGTACATAATATAATAACTATTGTATTATTATTACCTTGGTGGTTAAAGTTTTGTTGTCATGGCTCTATTTAGTGCTGTTCACCTCCCAGCTTCTGTCCTGGTCTTGAGGACTGGGAAAAAACGTATGGTTTCATGTCTTGTGTGGTGACGATGTGTGTCCAAACTGTGGACCTGCTGCCTGAACATCTCCGGAGCATCAATACATCTACAAGGCAGCACAAACACCAACAGTGGTGCAATCCACCCTGAGTCAGAGGAGACAGACATGCCCCTTCATTCACATCTAAGCGCTATATGTGCCTCCCTGTTTTAGACCAACTGCAATTTCCCAAGAAAAATGTCCTTGCTGGCCATCCGGCCGCACAACTGGAAAACAGTCCAGAAACTGCAAGACAAGTATCACATGTGTTGACTGAAATTGCAAAAGCAGAGCACCATCTCCCCACAAAAAGTCCTTGTCAAATCTTAACAACCGCTGAGTGTATATTTGACCATGTCAGCTTCTTGTCTGCAGTAAAACCCTGAAGTTTACTTCCCTCTACATGCTCAATCATCACAATGGAGCTAGAGGCTAAAGGTTTACTGAGGAATTTGTCCCATTTGCCATGCTTTTATTCATTTTTTATCTTTTATTTTGGACCAGCTATTTGATATTCCCCCATTCTTAAAGTGACTAGAAATATATTATGGGTTTCAACGCTGTGCAGCCAAAATTTCTTTAAAAATTCCTTTTAAGTGAAGCAGAGGCACAGAGGGATCAATGAATGGAAGTACTACACAAGTGTTTTACTAATGAAGAACTGTTTTACCGATGGTGCTGCAAAGGTACTAAAAGGTTTACCACCTTTTAGTACCACAATAAATAGCCTAACATGCTGAATGTTTTATTAGAATTAGTGTGCATTTTTCTTATTTCTCACTGGCTTTTAATGTATTTTGTTATGACGGGAAAGTGGATTGATATTCAATGCCATAGTATGCCATAGTACTTATTATATCAAAGGGTATGTACTAAATTTGACAATAGCTTTGTAAAAATGTTCAGTCTTTAAAATATTTGAATTGTTCTCTTTTTACTATACATATACTGTATGACAGATTCTAGCATTAACAGTTGCTTGGATTGTATTTGATATAGATAGGTTTTACTGTCTTCTCACATTTTTACTGTTTCTGATTTTTTACTTTTAAATAAATGTCTACATTTTAAATTATCTTGATTTCTATTTGCATTTGACTTATTTTACTCACAATAAGTTATAATATGTAATTTAAAGCTCTCATAATGGCTTAGAAACCACATAATGCAAAAAGTAGTTTTTAGCTTTTCCTTATTCAAAAGCAGCAATAAGCCCCAGTAAAGAGTTTTTCCAGGGAGCTAAATTAAGATTAGCCAAGAGTGACTCTGTTCCATGACAGTATCGCCGTTTCTCAGTATTGTTTGAGGAACTCTCACTTACATACTAAGATTAAAATGGTGTGTGACTGACGACACTAGTGATAGACATCCTTATCTGAAATGGTCAAAAATCTTGTAGATAATGTGTCGTCGTGTCCATGGCTCAGAGGGCTGTGACTTAATTCACGTCTGTAACATAGATCTGACTACATCAAGTTTAAAGGAATAGTTTGGTCTGGATTCATAATGCTAAAAATGCTAATTATAAGCTGGGACACAGCTGTATTAACTCTTGTAGTGAAAAATTACTCTATGGGCCTTTAAGGACAACCAAGCGTGAGTGTTAATTCTGCCAAATATGAATCAAGGTCAAACTATCTCTTTAAATCACGAGCATAGGAAGCTCTAAATAACAACCCTGACACTGGCTACACAAGTTATTAGTTATTGGAAGAACATTAAAGGAATATTACAAGGTAATCACCATTCAGCCTTTCATTATTTTACTTTCAACAATATGGATAGTGAACACAATGAACAACAACAAAACAACATTAAATAAAACTAAAACCATTTCAGTCCAGGTAAAGGGTTGCAAAGTTATATTTTATTTTAGTCATCATCTCATCAATTTTACACAGAAAAATATCTCTGCCAAAACATCCAATATGATGTCAATCTGAACATGCAGTAGATACACTCTCAGATGATTGGTCCTTTAAAGGGAGAGAAGTTAAAGAGGGAGCCAATCACATGACTCGATTTGTCTAGAAATTACATTTCAAATCTACATTGAACTGTGCCAAAGCCTGTACATCAATCAAGATCAGTCATCACAAAACCAGTACGTGGACACGATCAGGTCTAGTAATCATTAGGATGAACCAGGCTTGGGAAAGGAGGAGAAGAATAGGGGCTATTTGTAATCACCCCATTGCCCTGAGGGCAATTTGATATTTTTTTATTGCTACTAATCTTAAATTGTGAGAAACGTATGGAAGAACAACACATGTGCATACACATACCCTCTGTTAACCTTGTGTGTCTGCTTATGTGTGTACAGAGAATTTCAGAAGTATTCAGACCCCTTCATTTTTCCACATTCTGTTACGTTACAGCCTTGGATTAAATATCTTTTTTGAAATCTTTGCAAATATATAAAAACAACATTTGAGTCGAATAAATTGATTGGACCTGATTTGGAAAGTCACACATCTGTTTATGTAAGATCATGCAGCCACTCTGAGCAAAAACAACCCATGAGGTTGAAGGAACTGTCCATTGAGCTCCAAGACAGGACTGTGTCAATGCACAGGTCTGGGGAAGGGTATCGAATATATCTGCAGCATTGACGGTCCCCAAGGAGTCATTGGCCTCCATCACTATTTAATGTAGGAAGTTCATAACGTCACGTTCCTAGAGCTGACTGAATGCCAAGGGCCATATCTGGCCCATCACCTGGCTCATACCATCCCTAAGGGTGAGGCTTGGCAAAGGCAGCCACATGCATGGGGAGGATGTTCAGCAGCAGGGACCGAGAGACAAGTCAGAATAGAGAACAGGATGTACAAAACGTGCTCCAGAGCTTTCATGACTGGGCAAAGGTTCGCCTTCCAACAGAAAAATTACCCTAAGCACATAGCCAAGACAACACAGGAGTGTCTGTGAAGGTCCCTAAGAGGCCCAGCCTGGACGTGAACCTGATCACACATCATTAGAGAGACCTGAACATGTCGGTGCTGCGACATTCTGTATCTACGAAGACATGCAGAGAAACATGGGGAAACCCCCCAAACACAATTGTGCCAGACACCATACCAGAGAAGACTGGAGGCTGTAATTGCTACCAAATGTAAAAATGTGTGTGAAAAGTGAATAGGTCGGAAATACTTTCCTAATGCACTGTATATATGAGTCTGAATACTTTCCTAGTGCACTGTATATATGAGTCTGAATACTTTTCTAATGCACTGTAGATATAAGTCTGAATACTTTCCTAATGCGCTGTATGGGACTGAATACTTTACTAAGTCACTGTAGATATGAGTATGAATACTTATTGAGTCTAAGAGACTTATTAAAGGCCTATCAGAACCTCTCTACAGGTTTTCAGAGAGCAGGAACTGACAGCAAGCACTCAGATACTGTCACAGGAAACCAAGTCAATCCCTAAAATAAGATCTGTCTGAGTTGAGAATAATTTTACCCATGTGTCTATTATTTGGTAGATTTGGGTCTGATGCTCATATGTAAATGACCTATGAAGGAATAACTAACAATTTAAGGCAAAATAATTGTTTAAAGGTGCAGTGTGCTCACGCTCTGGTTGCAACACTTTCTTGTGGCCTGAGCCTTCACAAAATACATACAAAATACAACACCAGGTTGTCACTTCATAATCTGGCCTCTACATCTGTATTATGACAAATCTAGTAACATTTCAGCCTCTCACCAACATAGGCCTGGAATATTTGGAATTTATTGTTAATCCTGGCCTTCCTGACATCTTTAAATATATTTATGTAAATATAAAGAATTACTAGTCTTCTAAAATGTATTTCCTTGAAAACCAGCCTTTTCCTTTTGTGTTTTCGTGGCCGGATTTGCTTCAGTTGCTGACGTGTTTTATTTTTCTGAAAATGTCAAGATGTTTCTGGACTGGGCTGCAGAGTCAGCAATCACCACACACAAATGCACGCATACACACAAACATACACACAAATATACACACAAACACACAAAACCGGCCTGCCAGCCCTCCTACCATCATAATGTTATTGTCTGTTTATCCACTCATCATCTTTCACAATATTTCTGATTGAAAACAAGAAATATGAATAGAAATCACCCAAGATCAGTAATAATGATGTGATGAAACTGAAGGACGTAGGGCATTGACATCTGAAGCTTTAGCTACCTCAACCAAAAAGTCACACACACACACACACACACACACTGTAGACAAGATAATAAATAATTGGATTATGGTGATATTTTAATCTATTTTTAACTGGTTATCAGTCATTTAGCCTAGTTAAATAACCAGAGAAAGCAAAGAAGATTGTTGTCTGAGAAAATCAGAAAGATAATAATAGACAAGCATATTAAAAGCAAAGGCTACAAGACCATCTCCAAGCAGCTTGTTGTTCCTGTGACAACAGTTGCAAATATTATTAAGCAGTTCAAGGTCCATAGAACTGTAGCCTCCCTGGGTGTAGTTGCAAGAGGAAAAACAACACAAGATAGAACAGAAGAATAATGCGAATGGTAAGTCACATTGGCTCTATGTTCACAGACGACAAAATTAAGATTTCAAAGACTAGAACACCTACAGTGAAACACGGAAGAGGCTCAGTTATGCTGGGGGTGCTTTGCTGATTCTTGCACTGGGTGCCATGAATCTGTACCAGGCACAATAAAATCTCAAGACTTTCAAGGCATTCTTGAGCGAAACATTCATCTCAGTGTCAGATCATGGGTCCTCCTAAAGCATAATGTAAAACACACAGCTCCGGATCCTGATCTGAATCCAATTAAACATCTATGTTTAATAGATGAGCTGAAACTTGCAGTCTGGAAAAGGCACCCATCAAACTTTAAACAAATGGAGCAGTATGCTCAAGGAGGAGTAGGACAAAGTACCATTTAACAAGTTCAGAAATCTCATTGAGAGCTACAGGAAATGTTTGATTGCAGTTATCGCCTCTAAAGGCTGTGCAACAAAATATTAGGTTAAGACTCCCATCGTTTCTGTCCAAGCCATTTTTTTTTTTTTTTATTCATTTAAATCCATACGCATAAATATTGAGTTGGTCCCCCCTTTGCCGCTATAATAGCGTCCACTCTTCTGGGAAGGCTTTCTACAAGACTGTGGAGTGTGTCTGTTGGAATGTTTTCCCATTCGTCCACAAGATCATTGGTGAGGTCAGACACTGATGTTGGACAAGAGGGCCTGGCTCACAATCTCCATTCTAGTTCATCCCAAAGGTGTTCGATAGGGTTGAGGTCAGGGCTCAGAGTGGGCCAGTCAAGTTCTTCCACACCAAACTCATCCAACCATGCCTTTATGGGCCTTGCTTTTTGCACAGGGGCACAGTCATACTTGATCAGAAAAGAGCCATCCCAATATTGTTCCCACAAAGATGGAAGCATAACATCCTAGTTTGTATGGTGGTGTGTAGTGTGTATGGCCCCCACATGCCTGTATGCACCCCTGACAACATCTGGACATGCTCATGATGAGATTGCGGATGGTATCCAGGGGGATCTCCTCCCAGACCTGGATAAGGTCATCAGTGTGTGGAATACACGATACATAATGTCCCAGAGGCTCTAAATGGAATTCATGTCTGGGGAACATGAGTACCAGTCAATGGCATCTATGCCTTGTCATCCAGAAACTGCCTACACAATCAATACACATGAGCCCGGGCATTGTCCTGCAACAGGAGGAGCTCTGTCACCTCTGTCTTATCTTATCGGTGTGAACCTGCTCTCATGTGTGAAGAGAACCGGGTGCCAATGGCGGACCTGCCAATTCTGGTGTTCTCTGACAAATGCCAATCAAGCTGCACAGTGCAGGGCTGTGAGCACAGGTCCCACTAGAGGATGTGAGGACCTAATGCCACCCTTACGAAGTCTGTTTTTGACAGTTTGGTCCGAAATATGTGCCCCAGTAGCCGTCTGGAGTTCATTTTCTAGGGCTCTGGCAGTGCTCCTCCTGTTCCTCCTTGCACTAAGGAGCAGATACCAGTCTTGCTGCTGGGTTGATTACTTTCTTCGGCACTGTCCAGCTCCCCTTGTGTAACAGCCCGTCACTTGAGACTGTAATGGGAGGCACAGCAAACATTCTTGCGAGTGCATGTGTGGCAGCGCCATCCTGGAGGAGCTGAACCTGCATGGGATGCAGGTACCTCCTCATGCTTCTAGGAGATGGGCTGGTAAAAAATAAGAGAACACATAATCATAACAGTATGACAAATCAATCTTCAGGGATATCAATCTGTCCAGTCAGGAAGGATTAGGAAAGAGCAATTATCTGTGGCCACCACCTGCAAAACCATTTCTCTTTTGGGGGTTGTCTTGCTGTTGCCTTTCCAGTGCATCCGTTGTCACTTTCATTTGCTCCAAAACAGTTGAAGCTGATTCACAATTGCTTATGCTTCCTAACTGGACAGATTGAAATCGCTGAAGATTAATTGACTTGGTGTTACACTGTGATAATTACTTGCTCCCTTAAATTATATGAGCAGTGTATATTGTGGCTACCCAAATGATTGATTCAGTGACACTAAACTGACATTCAACCAGCTCTCCGCTAGAAACATTGAAGTGTTTAGAACTATGCTGAAGAAGATGACCTGTGTTATGCAATCAGGGTGATTTAGGGGGTTTGACTGGTGTCTCAGGGGATGAGTGGGGTTAGAGACCAGGGTGTATGTGTGTGATGAGAATAGGCAACCAGAGAGGAACTGGGAGAGCAACGAGAACATTTACGGGTGTAGTAACAGGTGGAGAGAGAACCCACATCCTGGGACCTAGAGGACAGACACCTGACCACACATACACACACTCAGGGACAGACATGCACTGTCACGAACACACACCACAACCACACACACGTATGCACTCACAAACTGACACACACACACACACACAGACACACACTGGCCAGCAGTCCAGGGTTGTTTCCTCTAAACAGTATCAGTTCACTCATGGTAGCGCAAAGAGCTCTTACCAACTAAATGTCTAAAGGGTGTTAAAAGTCAGTTGAGAGTTCCATCTGTGTGAGAGCATCTGGTGTCCCTGTCCGGAGGACTGATCCTTGACCGCCTAATTTGGCCCTGGTCTGGACAGGAAGAGTGTGTGAACCCGAAAGGATTTGACAGCACAGCAACTTCCCTAGAAAAAAAGAGGAAGATCGAGTGGAGCAAAGCCAGAGACAGACTCTGGCTGGAAAACACTCACTGTAAAGTCGTTCTTTTACTTTACAATGACCATTTTCAAAGCATTGTGTAATGCAGGTTGAAATTCTGGATTTTTTATACATTGACTGATTAATAACATTTGTCTGGAACTCCCATGAATAGAGATTTAAATTTAATGAGTAAAAAAAACGTGTCTGTTTTTAAAAGATAACATACTGACTTTGAATTCTAAAAACGTAATATTTATATAACAAAAGATATTATATTATATTATATTAAGGCAACTGATTTCCTTTTTTGTTTTGAGTTCTGCAGATTTTTTCGGGTTAACAGTGCTCATATTATACACATCGGTACAGATAACATTGCTGCCCCCTACATCTAGAAGTGTTGCATTTGAAATTTTGCTTTTATGCATTTCATTTCTTTTTGCAAAACATTAGTTGGCTCTTTAAAGGGCAAAATCTGGCCAATGAACTTTACTATACCTCATGTGCTGTATTTGTGTGTCACGGCTGTAGTGTGCGGTTGAACCAAAAGCAGACATTTTACAAAGAAAAGGTGATTTTAATCCCAAACAAGACAAAACAAACTACACGGACTGTACACGTAAAATGAAAGGTCTAACTAACATAAAATGATATACAAATAACATGTAGACCATTCACTTGAAAAAGGGAATTAAACAAAGGACAAACCGTGAGCGTTGCTTAAAACAAACAAACAATAAACCACACCAAGTGTGGCTGTAGCCTAGCCTAAGTAGGCTCCCCAATCAGAGTCAAATGAATGCATCTGCTCTGACTGGGGAGCCCACAATGGCATGGAGATGGATAGAGGCCTCTCTAGCCAGCATGTCCTGAAATGGCCAGGGGCCCGCAGCCAGGGCATTGCATTGTGTAAGAGAATGTCTATGTTATGGTTAAAGTCTCAGGTTGGTCCTTGATTCTGCTGTTTCCTATTCTGATGAAACAAAAGTAACTGTGGCATCAAGCTAAAGGGGCTGTAGGTGGTGTTGTTGTGATGTAGGGTGGGACCAGTCCCACGGGAGAGAGGGGGGCTACCACAGCCATCAGCAGGTCACAGGATCAGGGGTTTTCTGTTCCAATCTGGTGTTCAGACACGGGATGTCTGACGCAGCTCATTGCTCACAGGATGTGGTGGGATGGCTCAAAGACAGGTGACAGTTCACAGGGTTTCAGCAGGTGAAAAACTGTTACAGCAGAGCACATAAGATGGAAATAGCTTATGGGGCCGAAATATGGATAAATGAGGTTCTAGTGAAATATGTATAAATCAAGTTCTAATTTCAACTGTACTAAGAAAAATCACAAAGGTATTGGTTACTGAAGTCAGAGCCTCATGAAGGAATTAAAACGTTGTGGAAGAAAACTGAAATATGATGAAAAATTGTAAATTACTAGGTCTGTTTCAGTGGTACATTATTCTGCCCAAAATAACAGAGACACAATTATTATTACCCTAGGTAATTATAACAGAATCTACATGCTTGATAATGTGAGAAAACACATATGAATTTTTTTTGAGCATTTCTTCATACTGAAACTCTCCAGATGGTTCAGAGTTATCGGTCTTCACTTGTATACTCTCATCTTTGGCAAACCTGACAGGTTTTCAATGAGAATTATGTCAGGGGACTGTGGTGGCCATTACAAACGTTTCATTCTATGGTCAATTAACTATTTGTGTGTGAATCTGTGGGTGTGTTCCTGCTGGAAGATCCAAATAAAACCCAGTTTTATCCTCCTGGTACAGGCAGAAAGGTTTTTGCCTAAAATCATCATAGAATTAGTTTCTTTTCAGCATGACCATGGCACTTTTTAGGCAAAACCCACTTTTTGTCAAACAGGGTTTCAATCAAAGCTTTAATGTGCAATCTCCAGGTGCTTACATTTGTGGTTTGGTGACAGCAGAGACTAACTAATGACAACCCTTCCAAATAACTTGTTGGCATAGAGGGGGCGTCTAATTGTAGTTATGAAGAAAACCAACTTCTGCAATTCTCCAACTGTGATTCTTCTTGGGATTTTTCTGCCACTTGAACAATCATTCTCTCAGTACATAGGGGCAGAATACACAATTATCCTCTTACCGATAGGTTCCAGTTAAACATTTCTTAATTATTGCCCTGAAAATGTAAATTGATACTTTCACTCATAAGGCTCTATTTTACAGCCATTGGCTATCAACATGTATTTGCCTAAATATTTGTATTCTCTGGCCTTTCCCATGTTGATGGATGACCGGGAATTTAACCTGCGTGAGTTTAACCTCATTTATAAAACAGGATGTCAGATCTAACCACTTGGTATTCAGATTACCTAGAACAATTTACTTAAATAATAACTTAAAGAATAAACATCCATTTGGTTTTGTTAATAAGATTTCAAGGGTTCCAAATAATTTGTAACTAATATTTTTTGAATAAATAAATGCTTATTTCTTGATGATGAGTTTTCAACATATTGTTAGATGAATAGTATTTTGAGCAGAAGATTATGTTGAAAGCAATAAAATTTCACATACTTTTTTGTCACTGTATGTATATACAAGGATACATAGTAGGTAACTGGAACCCTTGTTTGGTACTGTGAAAATGGGTGAATAATTCTAATTATGTAATTGCTTTATTTTTAAAATACTTTACCAACTTTGTGTATGTATATACACAACCGGCATGTTGTGTTTGCTAATCCCATTTTATCATTTTGAAAGGTTATGTGATCATTAGATAAAACCTTAAAGGGGCCTTTAGACTAGCTGAGTATCTAAAGCAGGGGTCTCAAACGGAGAGCCGAGTGTCTGCAGGTTTTAGTTTTTTACTGTAAATTGGTTCCAGGTTCAGACCTAAATAACCAGATGAGGGTAGACCTAACCAATCAGTGACATAATTAATCAATCAAGGTGAGAGTGAAAACCTGCAGACACTCGGCCCTCCGTGGAACCGGTTTGAGACCCCTGATCTAAAGTATCAGCAATTGCAGGTGTGATTGCTTAAATCGACAAAAAACCTTTCTTCTAAAACTCATCAGTCCATTTGTCTCTGAGAAATTAAGGCTATTCCATAAGAGAAATCCCCAAGAAATCAAAACATCAAATAATTCTGTGTTCTACTCCCTTCACAGAACATGCGTAGCTGACGCCCCTGGGCGATGTTCTGCTGAGGAACCCAGGGTCTGTCATGCTTGTGCACGTCAATCTGTCACGAGCCACCTAACAAAAACATCATTGCAGACCAGGTACACACCTTAAAGGCTTTGGCCTCTTTCAGCAGGACAACGCGCCCAGCCACACAACACACATTGTTTGGGATTGATTTGAAAAACATGATGAAGAGTTCAAGGGGTTGCCCTGGCCTCCGAATTCCCCAGATCTCACTCCGATAGAGAATCTGTGGGATGTGCTGGACCCACAAGGCTAATCCATGGCAGCTATACCTCACATCTTACAGGACTTAAAGTACACGCTGTCCTGTGGTATCTGTCTCGGGGTCGAATACCCCAGGACCCCTATCCAGGTCTTGAAGAGCCCGTGTCTTTTGACACCACACAGGAACAGCAGCATGTCAGGGAGACGATCATAAAGTGTTGTCTCACCGGTGTATATTGCTCATATAAAACAAGTCTTTTCTCCATCCCCAAGCCGCGGTACCCCTTTCATGCCTCCTAAATAGTAAACACACTTTAAAAAATATATACCTAATATACAACTCAACGATCCAGCCTTGTCACGCATGATAGAGGAACAACGGTGTGGAGGTGAAACCACGTTTCCACGCGCGTGGTCACACACCAGCCATGTTACTGTGATTACACAACCTCTTACTACAGAAAAACCGCCGGTCCAGGCCACAGGTGCTGCTGGGATAGATATTAATAAAAGATAGTCTAAAACGGTTGAAGCGCAGCTGGGGGACTATGTGGTCCAACCCCAGCAATAGGGCATCAGGGCTGTCTGCTGACCGCAGAAAGCCCTGTGTGTAGGGACACGCTTCCCTCTCTGAGGTCAACCTGGACCTGTACGCGAGCCACCTATTATGTGAAGCGGCGTTGAACACAAAGGCTGTGTAATTTGCCCTGGCAATGTGCAGTCGCCGGAATAACACACTGGCAATCAAACGTAAGTAAGTTAGTTGAACAAAAGTCATGGAACCTGCAACCAATGAATGGTTGCGGGATGTTTTAGCATGATCGTAACGGTCTTATTGTGTCTGATATGTACAGTGAACAATTATTATCATGAAAACATAAAGAAAGGATATGAGAACTTGTCGGGTAACAATTGCATAAGAACTGATCCTCCAGATATATACTGAAACGAGAACCAGGAGGACATGGGTTTATCAGGCAGAATGCAGCCCACGAAACCCCCCCCCATCTGGCTTAAATAAACTCATGATAAACATAGACAGCCAGGCATGGTAACAGGCAAGCATTTGCATAGCTATATTCAGCAAACAGGTGAGAGGGGAAAGTGTATTTCTGTAGCTCATTTGCATGCAAGTCTACCAAGCGCCACACTGAGGGGAGGGTAACCCAGAACTGTAAGGTTCACAGAAGCGCATCCCTTGGGCAAGCAAATTAGGGTTAGTGAACCTTACCAGCCCATGTTACCTTGTCTGTAGAGAATGCATTGCCCCAAAATATGCCTATACTTCCTCAGGTCCCCCCCTGTGCAAGGCATCTACCACACACAATGGCTAAGGAAAGCATCATAAAGAAAAGAAACATCTTAAAAGACAACAGCTACAATGGCTATTGTCTATTCACACTGCATAGTTGGTTGCCAACAATTTTACTTCAATCTACTGCACAGATTTCACAAGGGTATTTTTTGCATTCAACAATAAAAAAAACACACACACTTGGATTTTACAAAAAATCACTATAGATAATGCTTTGGGCTTATAGACAGAATACGAGAGGGTTAGGACACCTTGTAAAAGAGGAAAATGAGAGAATAGGTCACACTATTTTCACACACCTTCCTTAAAGCCACCTGGGACAGGTGTGTGTGTCCCAGCCGCATGGGCCCACGGGGTGGGGGCTTGCCTGGGAGAGGAGGACGGACGGGACTGGGATCGGGAAGCCCTCCCACCGCGACGCTCCTGGAGGCGGTTGTCCAGACGGATGGAGAGGGCGATGAGCTGTTCTAAAGATGTTCTACGGAAGAGGTGGCCCGGGAGAGATCGGAGTCGCCTCCCTGCGTCTTTTCACCCTCCGAGTGATCGAAGACCTTCACCAGTTCCCCGGACAAAGGCCTCATACGTGGACCACAAAGGACCTCCAGACGTCCACACCGCCAAGGCCCAGGACCGGGCTCTTCCCGACAGGGTGCTGATGACAAAAGCGCCCCTGGACCGGTGGGGTATGACAGGGGCTGCTGCTCCAAGAACAGCGAGCACTGCAGAAGGGCGGCAGCAGTTTGCTTCCTCAGAAAAGCGTTCCGGGGAAGCAATATGGGGCTCAAGGTGTCACTAAACATCTGTATTTAGGCAAACACTTCTTGAAAATGCCCCTCCCCTGTATTAGATACAGACAAAAACAGATTATTAAACACAGGTGGCACAAGGTTAAACCCTGTCAAGTCGCTTATCTCTCAAAAATATAGCTGCATGCAGCCTATACGAATGCCATTTGAGGATATATGCATGGTAGCTTACATGCATGAACGGTCTAAAAGGCCTGGTTATCTGTTTGTGTTCAGGAGTAATGATTGTCTCAGAGTCCGTGCAGCACTGTTTTGAATTAGTTGTTTTTCATTAATTGAGTTTGCCAACAGAGCCCCTTGTACTGTAATCTCATAATGAATTTTGGGGAGAACATTGAATGGATAAGTGTTTCTGCATCAGAAAAGGTGGGAGAAGGTCATAGGCAAGAGATGTTCAAAAGAGAAAAACACAATGTGTTACAGATACAGTATGTCTAACGTGGGCCTTGAAGGAGGGAGTAGGGTCAAATTTCACACCAAGATTGGTGATGCCTGAGCAGAGAGGAATGGTGTGGCTGTGAAAGACAGGGCAGATGTTGTTGATTTGCTGTTGGGTGCCTATAAGCATTACCTCTGTACTGCTGCAATTGAGTTGGAGAAAAATTTTCAGCATTGTTTTACCTCACCCAGTCAGTTAGACAGGGTTGACATGGCAGATCTTGTGTAAGGTTTGGTACTAATGTGTACCTAAGGTCACAGACGGTGGTAGTTGACAAACATGCAGTAGCTTATGCATATTTTTCCCAAAATGTTCTTAGTTGAATACAGAACATCTGGTTCATTTCTGTTATTTTTTATTTTCTGCTCTTCTGTCTGAAACCAAACCACTATGAACATTGAAAATATCTAGCTGACAGTCACAGTTTTTGTTATAGGTACTGTATAGTGATTAGCTAGCCATCTACACGAATCAGTTTCTAATTTGGCATGACACATTTACACATTTGATACGCAAATGGCATTCCATACACTAGGTTTAGAACCTGCCACTTCTCACAACAAAGCTGGCATTGGTCAATAAATAGCTGCTCTTCAAACCCATTCTCTTGTTCATCACTATCACTTCTATAGGAGGCCAGGCCGAACAAAGCCTAGTTTTTCATTCTTGCCTTGTGTGATTTGTAAAATTGGGCTACTACTTTGATCAACACATCAGGTTGGAATATTCATGTCAAAATATGAAAATAAAACCTCAGCTTTCCAAGGGGTATACTTTTTAATACTTTCTTTGAAGAAAAATTATATTGATAAAAATGTCGGTCTTTACCCAATTTTCTGTGTTTCAACTTCAACTACTTTCTTGTTGTGAGAGGTGCAGAGACAAACCTGTGTACTGTCATGGCTCAAACGGTTCAGCCACAGAGGGCTCTATCCCCTCTTTTGCTGATGCTGAACTTAGCCTAATTAGGAGACAATCCTCCTTGGACCACATTACCGGCTTTGGTCCTGTCTCCACAGTTACTTGAGGTATGCCAGAAACTGACGCTGAATACACCTGTAGCAATAGGTTCAACCCCAATATGCATGAGGTTCTCTTCTTAGGTCCTTGTAGGTAGAACTACTACTATCAGATGATTTATTTTATTCAAAGGCACACCATATTCAAACGTTTGGGGACAGTATCAGAAATGAATTAATAATTATAAGGTAGATAGTATGCTGTTTCAGAATACCTGCCCCAACCCCATATCCCAAATCAGCTTACTATTCAGTCCCTCAGTAATTATTTCAAATATTTTTTAAACCTGTCACATTCTTCACCTTTTGTTTTGTTATAAACTTCATTAATATTTGATAAAACACATTGCCATTAATCTACACACAGTACCACATAATAAAAAAGTGAAAACACGTTTTTAGAGATCTGTGCCAACGACCTCAGATGCTCCTGAGTGAAATGCATATAAAATGTGACAGGAAAGTCCTGATTGACTGAGAGCAAGAGTGTTGGCTTCTGATCCATGAACAGAACCACAAAACCAGGAATAAATCTTTATTAGCAGGAGTCCATAATGTTGATCCATAGTTCTCCAATGATTACAAAGTATATTTTATGCCAGAACCCATAGGTGGCGGTCAGTGAACCAAAGCTTACCATTACACTGTCTATTATAAAAAAAGGTTTAGCCTACAAATACCCTTGTATAGTGCATACCCACCTATGGTCCAAGACCTGTGTGGGACGCAATATAAATGGGGAATCACATGTCCTACCTAGTGTACTTTGCGCAGTTGTACAATATCTTTTGAAAATCTTAATTCAATTTATTTTCTTGCCCATAGTCAATCATGAGGAACAAGATAATCTGGTCTGATGTGGCCAAAATCAAACTTTGAAGTGTAATTCCCAAGCACCCTTGTGAAAACAAGGTACCACTCATCACTTGGCTAATACCATCCCTACGATGATACATGCTTCTCAGTAGCTGGGTAAGCGGCTGGTTTACTGGTAAGGATTGATTGATTTCCTTTAGTTCATGTTTTTTTCCTCCATTCCTCCACAATGTTCTAATATTCCGTTAAGGTCCTACTTAATCATGATTATTCCCCAGGACTCAAAATGACACTTAATGCGTAATCCTTTCAGGGCAGAATAAACTCACTCTCTGGCCTTCAACTTCAATGTAGCTCACAGGCACGAGGGACCAAGCCCTTGTCAAAGTCCAACGTCTGTTAAGAGAACATGATTTGATAACAGAGTTCACACACAAACATACACACACACCTAAATAGCAACAAATCTGTTCTAGCAATCCCAAAAACCGGTTGCACGGTATTATATTAAGATGGTTAACCACAACGCCTCCTTGGGGCACTTCTCCAAATTGGAAATATGGGCTAAAACCTGAAGTAACATTTCAATTGGAACTCTTATTCAATTGATAAATCCATGATCTCATTCCTTTCCTAATAATAATCACAAAGTGGCATTCACAAGCTTCAGTAGTTCAAAATATTTACTGTATATTGGTAAGTTCATTGAGAACATAATTACTAAACAAGTCAGTGGAAACCAAAATCACCAGCTGGGTGTCCATGGCATCTCCAGACTCCTTCCCATCGGTCACATTTGCTCAGTGTGAACCTGCTCACATCTGCGAAAAGAACGGGAGCCAATGTCCCGTCCCAATCATCTCAACGTTGCCTTCTACATCACTCTGGCGAATGCCAATGGAGCTGCCCGGTGCTGGGCTGTGAACACAGGTCCCATTAGGGGACGTCTGGCCCTCATGTCACAGACACCTATGGAGCCTGTTTCTGACAGTTTGTTCAGAAACATCCACACTGGTAGCTCACTGGAGGGCTCTGGTGGTGTTCCTCCTGTTCCTCCTCATGCTGCTGGGTTGATGCTTTTCTAGGGCCCTGTCCAGTTCTCCTCACTTAATGGCCCGACACCTGGTATCTCCTCTTAAGACTGCACTGGGAGACACAGCAAAACTTTCTTGTGACAGCACGTATTGATGTGCCATCCGAAACTAGAGAATAATTAGTCAGGAATGGTAAAGGTCACTTTCATTTGCACCAAAACAGGTGACATTGATTCATAAACACTAACTGGACAGCCTGACATCCCTGAGGTTTAACTGACTTTGTGTTATACTGTGATGATTACATATTCCCTGAATTTTTTGGAGCAGTGTACAAGTACATACAAGAACAAGTGTCTCAACAAAACGTCATCCGCACAATTTCTTTTTTCGGATTCCTGAAATAATATAACAGGTTCCTCTGGTTCTTCAAAACCCATGTGTTTTGCCGGGGTAATCCCAGCCCCACCCTTACAGAACAGCAGTGAGTGCTGTCCTTCAGGCAGCTAATCCTGTAAATGCAGCCTAGCAATCGCTAATCCTCCAACTTTGCCCGGCAGCCTAGACATCCTCGCAACCTCTGAGATGATGGACCACTGTTGAGACCCTCAGGTAAGTTCCCAGCACCCACACCCTTAAACCATACCCACTACACCGCCACACACTACAGGTAGAACCTCTACAGAACCCTGGACGATAGGTTATACCAGTGGGAACCAGACAAGGGTTGCCAGGCTTTTGTTCCAGGGAGGTGTTGGTACATGTTATTAAGCTAATCAAGGTATTGAGGTCACAGGTTGGTGACCACCTGTGCAGACGTTCTCCATAGCATACCCCAAAAAACGACCTCCAATGTATACACATTATAACAGCAATAGTTAATGCTGTTGAAAACAGTATGTTCTTATACTTGATGGATAATCTCTTAAGTGGGTTGTTGTCAACGCACCTGTGTTATATACGGCCACATGCACTCTGCGCCTGTTTGAGAGAGACTTAGATCTAGCTTTGAAGATGATCTGTGTTTCTTTGTACTGTAAAATGAAGCCAACTGGCAAATACTGCGTCTCTTAACCACCAGGTAAATCCATAAATGTTTAATTATTAATAATGCTAATATTACCACGATGGGCCAGTAAGAAATATATGCGGAGGATTGTCTGCAAAATCATGGCAACACATATGTTAATATAGAATACCTACTAAAAAGACCCACCACTTCTGCACGTATCTACAGCAATGAACTGAACTGGGGTGCATTAGTACGGCAATAATTGCTTTCCGTATTTTGGTTTGTTGAAAGACTTCTATTGTGTGATTCGCAAGATATTTTCTAAGAGAGACACAGTCGAATGCATTATTAGGAGTCAGAAGGTTCATTTTTCTATTTGACAATATTTGCAGCAATGTTTCCATCTTTACTGTAGGGGAGTTTCTCAATCCTGGACCCCAACATGGGTTCATATTTGTGGAGAGGGACCCCAGCGCTACACTAGTAAATTTAAATGACAAACTCATCATCAAACTTTTATTATCACATGTATTAGAATCACATGTATGTAATGCTGAATCCCAAGGATTGTTTTCGAAATGGGAGACAAGAATATGTAGGATATTTGACAGGGCACCATTGGGTAGGGAATGGTTCTCCCAAGGGGCACCATCATGTAGGGAACTGGTAATTCTGTAATAAAACTTAGTTTTTACTATAAAAGTGAATTCGTTTTTTTTTTTTTTTTACTGTGGAATTGCCCTTTTGAAATACACCCATGTTTTGAGGGTGTGGGTGTTTTCCGACATTTAAACACTGACAGGCTATTTAGAGAAATGTGTTCAGAGGTTCTAACCAAGCAATAGCTGCACATAAATGTCTCTATGCCAAGCTCAGGCGGCAGAACCCTATTACTCTACAGGTTAGACCGAAAGGTTAACAAGCTAAAAAATAAGAAAAAGTTGTGACGGGAGAATCACAGCGAAGAGATTAGGGAGTTTAAGTTGTAGAGATAGGTTGCTAAGTAGGACATCCACTGACAGGTTAACAAGCTGTTGAGGAGATAAGAGAGAAAGAGAGAGTGTAACGGTTATGGAAACAGAAACAGTATGACAGTTTACAATTGAAATTAGTCATTCAAGGATGTACCTGGAGGTAGTGAGCCAAAACATTTGTCAGTTGATTCCTGGGTATTCACAAGAACATTTACCAGAGTGGTCATACTTTTAAAGGTTATGCTCTTATTAGCTTGATATCCGTGTTATCCGTGATATCCCACCCATTCTTATTTTCAGTAGGGGAGTGCACTTGTGGAATTTACTACTTGTTCAAAAAAAACGTTAGTTTTTGCCAACTGTAGTGAGATTTAGCACAAAAGTACAGCCTAGTCTTTTTAGATATGGCTTCTGAAAATAGCAATTAATTTCAGTTTAATTTAAACTTTTTGACAACTATACTTGGGGGAATTAACTAGATCTATTGCTACCAACCTACTGTAATATGTATAGCTTATTGTTTTTAGATAGGCTTACTTTGCTGTTATTCTGGCTACGGTCTTAACATTTAGTAGGGGTCCTTCATTAACAGACCAGATTTTGTGAAAAGTTTGCTTGTCAAAATAAAATTCACTATCACTATCACTAGTAAGTGTTCAATTGAAAAAATGCAATTGCAAGGATAAGGGCCACTCGGCATATACGAAACATGCTGTTTACTCGGGAAATCAGGTTAAGTTACTTATGGGTTTATTACTTGCTTACAGGTTGCTTTAACGTAATCCCCTACGGAAATGGTGAAAGAGCATGAATTCACTTGTCTAAAAAAGCATTGGAAAAGGTTATTTCTACGAGTAAATGTGTTATTGTTTGTTGATGTGGTAAAACAATGATTGGCGTATCTCTGGAACTTATATCTTATGACTGGTATCTTATGAACACACCAACACAGGAAAAGTAGATTCCACCGCAAAAGTCAGATTTTTTATTATGTTGTTATTTTCTTTTTTTTACACAAATGTATCATTGTTAACATTTGTAAATAGTAAATTAAGTTGTTGTTCTTCTAAAATTCCTCTAAGAAAACGAACACGAATTGGTAAATGCAGAAAACTGATTCATTATAAATATCGTCAGTATTGTGCCCACAGTGAAATACTGTATTAATATGTTCCTAACCTGTGTGTGTGTGTTTATTTGTGCGTGTTTCAGGATGTTCAGCTGGGTGGTGAAAGTGGTTCCCCAGCCCCCTGAACCTCCTGGGAAACTAGGAGATGAGAAGACAAATGCCTCGCCAGCACCAGTAAGTCCCCCAAAATTCTAAAGAAATTAATTAGACTATTTTAATTTTAAATACTCAACTGCTATCCCTGTGTATAAAATAGGTAAAACAAGTCAAATTCAAAGAAGAAAAGAAACAGGAAGGTAATGACTGACTAATACGCTTAATGTGTACACACCTGAGTGTTCGAAAAATTTCACTAACTGACTGATTCCACAATAGAAGACAATCAGTCTTACACTTTTGTGTAATTATGATTGACAGCTCCAAAACCTGCCAAGGCCAAAGAAGAAGTTGCAGAGGAGAATGGGTGAGTGAAGCTTTGGAACTCAACACCTATTGTCAGGCTAGACTGTGGGGTTGCCTCTAGGCGTCTCTATGTTTAGTTTTATTGGTCCACAGCTGGAGGCAGCAGCCCGGCATTGCCTCCAATTAAGGATCCTATTTACAGTGCCATTTTCTTATCTGTGTTGCGGATTATGGTTTGAGACTTGTGCCCTTCAGTTTGCAGTTGCTACAACTTCTTTTTGTTGTTCTTTCAAGAAACAAATAAAGGAAGGATTTCTCCCAACATCATCTCATTTGAATTTGAGTCACAGCGAAACTGACAATTCTGTGTAAACCACAAATAACAGACTAATATAACTTAAATACCACAAAACAATAATTCCAACACTGGGCATAATCCTAATATTGGTTTGGGCTTTTTAGTGGTTGTACACACCTCTTTGAAAATGTCCATGGGAAACAATATTCTGAGTGTCAAGCGTCATGTCTGGAGGAAACCAGACACCTGGCCAATACCATCTCTACAGTGAAGCATAGGGGTGTCAGCATAATGTTGTGGGAATGGTTTTCAGTTGGACTGGGAGAGTATTCGGGATTTAGGGAAAGATGAACCGAGTAAACTAGGGCAAAGGTTTAGCTTCCAAAAGACAACAATCCTTAGCACACAGCTAAGAAATGCAGGAAAGACTTTGGGATTAGTATGTGAATGCCCTAAAGTGGCACAGTTAGAGCCCCGGGTTTCAGCCTGATTGAAAGTCTCTGGAGAGAGCTGAGAATGGCAGTGCAGCCACATCCTCCATCGCTGCTTAATATGCGTAAACAAAGAATTGAGTGACGGAGTATGATTATTTAGATGAATGTGTTTTTTGTATGGTCAAATTTGTTGGAACTTCTCCACAAAAAATTATTTGTTGTTGCACCTAGAGGCACTCAATCTGTTTTTTCAATCTGACATCTGCACCTGTTAACATGTAGTTTGGGCCTCTTTTCTTGAGCAAACAGCTTCAGCTGTTTCAACTTTGATGGGTGCCTTCTTCAGACTGCAGGTTTCAGCTCTTTCTATAGATGTTCTATAGGTTTCAGATCAGGACTCATTGAAGGCCACTTCAAAAAGAATGGAGCAATCTGAAACTGATGTACCTTTACCTTGGAGTTCACTTTTCATGAATAATTAAGCATTATTTCAATGAGCTGTATGGGGACCAACACATTTGATCATATCTGTATATTTCAAAGTAAGGGTGAGGCTTGGACTATGCGCTAATGGTTTCTATTCAGCGTTTTATTGAGAACACTTAAATCATCTTATGCTGTGGATTGAAATCATTAACGGTGTAACTGTGCACCTCATGTTTATCTTTACCAAGCTTGGACATTGTACGACTTACCCTTTTTTGATGAATGAAAAAAATATTTTGAGGTGCAAAAACTTTACCATGTCTAAAACTATTTTGTCCTCCCATTGTCTCTCCATATCTCTGTAGCGGTCAGGCTGGTGTGTTTACATGGATTACCCACGGTTTGGCTAGTTCTCTCCCACAGCCTGTGGGAACAGCACGACCAGGCAGAGCAAACACTGAGGCAAGACATAATATCTTGTCATATCAAGTATTAATACTAAGCTCGGTAGACTTTGATAGACTTTATCCACCACAGATTTGTTTTACGGCAAGTTCATGTTGAGTTCAGTGTTGCCATGCCGTGAATTTTATGTCCACTCTCATCCTCCAGTGCTCCAAACATCAGGATGACAACAGGTAAAGGAACACTGAATGTGTGTGTACTGTGTGTGCCATTTCTGTGTGTATTGTCTATAAGTACCTTACCTTGATGAGTGTTGTTTTTTTTATTTCAAGTGCGGACATCAGTACTCAAGAGTGAGTAGATATTCTCATACTGATTAATAGCTCTGCTTTGCCAGGCTAAGTTCAATGCAATTCCTATGTAGATAAGAAACAAACATGCTAAATGCAAGCTACAAATATGACACATTTCCAACATGTTCTAAAGTCTAGATAAGCTTGCATGTCGAGTTTTGTATATCGCAAATATAAATGAATGGGAATTATATTTGTGTCATCTAAAGGCAAATAGACGCTGCCAATCTTACAGATTGCAGTTTTACAAGCATTCTTTTATATTTACCATAATTTCACCAAGAACAAGTGGTTGTTTACAATAAAAGATGTGCAGGAGTCAAAGTCCCTCCTGTGTTGTAATAAAAAATAAGACAGCACAAAACTCATCTCAACGTTGCCTTCTACATCACTTGCATTACTACAAGCTACTACACTGCCCTCTAGTGCATATATTTAGCAATGCCACATCTGTGCAAGCATCAACAAGACTGATTGACAATAAAAACTAATTGGTATGACATAATCTCTCCACAGGCAGGGGTCAGGGGTCCTTGGCTGGATTGCTCAGGGATTGGCTAGTGTGGTTCCACAGCCTGATTCAAAGGACATGGAGGGGGTTGAGCCTGCGGAGATAACAGAGGTACTGCCCATAAATTCACAGATAATTGTTTGCAATAGCTTTAAGGTGTGTTTTCTAGAGACACATGTGAGTCAGCTGTTAAATCAGTTGTAGTTAACTGTTGTAGATTACATCTAATATCCCAAATCACACTTGACCAAAAACCAAAAGGAGGCCACACCTCAAACTTCAAAAACACACAACTCTAACATTTCCATTTGTTGTGTGACAGAGAGAACCAAAATATATTATTTGTGACTGCTAAAGTATAGATTTAGCCTTCTTTGAGTTCAGTACTGTACTTTAATACCCGCTTGCCATACTTAACAAAATCTTAATTTAGACTACACAAGTAGTCTAAAAGATGTATGGAAAAAAATATATGGAAAAAATGTCTTACGCTAACATGTTCTTATATGTCATGCTATCGTGTGACATGATCGCAGTTTGGTTTTGCACTTTTACCCTCATATTTAACATCTGTACTCAGTTAGCAGAGGTGAGCAAGGTGCTGAAGGTTAAGAAAAAAAGCTAGTTTAAGTAGCTACAAAATAATCTCTCATTGCTTATGCTAACATGTAATGGCTTGTGCTAGCATGTCACACAATTTAGTTGTGTTCTTGTATCCGAACTAGAAATATTTAACAAAATCTTCATTTAGACAGCAGAGCTGAGCAAGGTGGTGGAGGTTAAGAAAAAACCTAGTGTAAGTAACTACCAGACATTATTACTCATTGCTTATGCTAACCTGTATTCATTGCATATGCTAACATTTGACTCAATTTATTACTGTACTTCTAGCCTACCTAATCTTATTTAACAATATTTTCATTCAGACTGCAGAAGTGAGCAAAGAGGAAAAACCTAGCGTAAGTAGTTACTTTGAAACTGCTCAAAGCTTATGCTAACCTGTTTTAGTGATTCAGTAGTATGTGACTGAGTTGGGTTTGTACTACCCTGACTAGTCATACTTAACAACAACTGTATTTAGACTACAGAGCAGAGCGATGTGTTGGATATTAAGAAAAGATTATCAAAGTAGCTATATAAAAACATTACTCATCACTTGTGCTAACCTGAATTGATTGCTTATGCTTACGTTTGATTCAGTTTACTTTACTTCTAGCGTACCTTGTCATATTTAACAACATTTTCATTTAGACTGCAGAGGTGAGCAAGGTGCCAGAGGTTAAGAAAAAAACAAGTGTAAGTAGATACAAAGAAATTATCCATGGCTCATACTAGCGTGTGACTCAAATCTCTACTTGTATCATAACTAGACATATTTCAAAACATAATGTAGACTGCAGAGGTAAGGAAGGTGGCAGAGGTAAAACAAAAATAGCACAAGTAGCTACATACAAATAGGCTTGTTGATCCACCTATTTTTATTTCTAATGCCACATGGTGACTATTTTGTACTTGTACCTTGGCTAGAAATATTTAACTATATTTATATAGACTCCAGAAGTGATCAAGGTGCCAGAGGTAAAGAAAAAAACTAGCGTAAGTAGCAATATAAACACTTTACCCATCGCTGATTCTAATATGTAGTCATTGCTTATGCCAATGCTTGACTCAGTTTAGTTCTGTACTTCTAGCCTGACTGGTCATATTTAACACAACTTTTATTCAGACTGCAGAGGTGAGCCAGGTGCAAGAGGTCAAGAAAAAAACTTGTGTAAGTAACTACATTAAAATATGCTTTGCTTATGCTAATAGGAAATCACGTATATGGTATATGTTAACATCTAACTTAGTTCAGTTTTGCACTTGTAGCCCCACAGAACGTACGTGTTAACATTCTACTTTAGATTGCAGTGGTGAGCCAGTGAGCCAGAGGTTAAGGGAAACCTAGCGTAAGTAGCTACATACAAAATGTCTGGAGTTAATTATGTTCTCATGCTGGCGTTTGACTCAGTTTGATTTTGGGCTCCTACATTGACAAGTCGTTATTTAACTTCATTTTTATTTGGAATGCAGAGGTGATCAAGGGGTCAGAGGGTCGTTAAACATTTGCATAAGCAGATACAAAATTGGTCATTGCTCATGCTAACTTATGTATTTATCACTTTTGCTGATGTTCGATTCAGTTTAGGTGGAGACAGTTTGCTAAAGTGTCATGGAAAGAAAAAACAGGAGGAATATAGGCTTGTCGCTTTCAACATCAAAGGGGTCATGCGTTGGTTTCTATAAGATGGAGGTCCATCTTTGGCCATCTTGAAATCGGCCGAGACACAGCCAGTACACAGGCAAGAGTTGATAAGGGAGGTGAAGAATGGGAGCACGTCTCTTGAGACCGTCTGGAGAAAGGAGGACTGGATAGGGTCATAAGGGCATAATGTTGGGCGGCTAGCCAATCACCAGCTGAAGATATCATCTGGGGAAAAAGGGATAAATGCGTGGCCAAGTTCGGCGTCGGAGCGTCCAAGTGAGCCTGGCTGAGTGGGTGAGTTATGGAAATCGTCAGCCTTCTTATAAAAGTGGATGTCAAAGTTATCTTCAGAAGATGATATGAGAGGTAGTGGACATTTAAAGAGTGAGGAGCAGGTGGGAAATAGTTTAATGAAGTTATAGGAAGTCTGGAGAGGAGAAGGCCAGGCCGGCCGGAAGAAAAGGGGAGAATGATAGATGTAGGACTTGAAAAGCTGGGAGAGTAAGTTGGAAGAGGTAGACTTCAGAAATTATAGTAAAAGATTTTAGGAGATATAGGAGCTGATGAGGAAGAGAGAGCAGTTCGGAAAAATTATGGTGTTACCACGGCGCAAGAGATTGGGAAGGGCACACAGTATGGGAGTGGATGAAAGAGTAGGGAGTGGATGAGAGAAAAAGAGAAAGAATGAGATAGTAATAGTCAGACAATTGGAGCCGTGTAATGGTGAGATTAGTTAACAGACAGCATTTAGTAATGACAAGATTAAGTGTATTGCATTGATCGTGAGTAGGAATTGACATTGTGTACAATCAAGAGTACAGAGCAATCAGAGCATGCTTGACTTGCCACTCTGGAGGATAATGTACATCAGATACCAGTTTTTAAAATTGTTACACAATTTCTCCCACACATATGTTCATGTCGCTATAACAAAGTGTGCACTGTTCAAAGTGTGCACTGTTTAACGCATGGCGGTTGTATGCATACTTTAACCCATACCTTTTTGCCCAGGGACCCACAGACCATGCACAGAACTCTTCAACACATATGGTACACATAGCTTATTTTAAGCTATTTTATAACAACGTCCCCAATAAATGTTACAGCAGCAGATTGTTACATAGAGGTTATTTCCCTGATAGCACAACTTGCATGACCCAAAACAGTTATAAGCACAAATAAAAATCTTCCAATTAATCGTTAAAAAGAGCCAGAGAGACAAGTTTTCATGTTTACATTTGGTCTGCAGTCTATTCCATAAGCAAGGAGAGTAACATACCCAATTCTGTGGAGATTGCAGAGGTGTATTACGAAACAAGGTAACTGGCTTTTCGAGGTAACTTCAGGAGGGATTTTGTTATGTCGGATGTAACTTCCTGATTAACCCATACTATGCAAGGTGGATATGTTTTACTAGAGATATGCTGTCATGGCATTTTACGCTGCATCTCTAAACTGCTCCGAACAGGTTACATCTTTGTAGTAAACTTGATGTTTACATAAGCACCGCCATCTATACACAATGTTGGCAGGAAAAATTCTGGCACATCTTGAAGACCCAATAGACATTGGTGCACACATTATGAGAGACTCACTCCACAGGGCAAGGGTGTTTAGAGAGCGATCAAATGTTCTAGTTTACCCTGATGATGTTCTCTACAACATATATTGCTTCTCATCTAAAGGGAATCAGTATTCTGTACCATAGTTCGATCGGAGGATTTGGAACGTTTTTTCTCACAGTTTTTTTTTTCTTCCAATATGTGCATTTAGATGTCATCAAAAGACATCTGAAAGAACATCCAATATGTAGGTGCCGGGAACAGTTGTTAAACCTGAATATGTATACTATCTAAACACTTTTGAATCTTCCGTTCTTCCTTTGTTTCTTATCAAACAGATTTTTGCATCCATGTCAGTTAAACTGTTGGAATAATTATGCGTGTGCAGTATGCATTTTGTACCTAAGTAGATTTTGGAAAGTTCACGCATATCCATACTGTGCACATCAATAATAAACAATTTGGACATGTATCAGGATAGAGTTAAATGTATGCAATCCCGAATGTAAAATGTGTATTACCCCACTACAAGATTTATAATGACACTAGCTAACTAAAATATGTTGTGGGAGTTGTGGCATTCACACAATTTCATTGGACAAAGACATGGCATTTGAGTTGTTTCAAATGTTTTAGATTTGTAAAATTCATCTCATGATCAGTGAATGTTTTTGCATTAATTCTGCAGTCATCTGCTGCATACTAATGTGTTCCTCTACCAATTTAAGAACAGAATCATCCAATAATGCTTGTGCACAAAAAACGTGCTTGGAGAAATGTCTTTTTGTGTACATGGAAGTTATAAATATATAACTAAAGGTTAATCAGGCAACACTTTCTATTAGAGTAAAATGAGACTAAAACACACTTTTCAAAGTGAAATTTCTTCCCTTTTATGCTTGATATAGAATTTTAGCTGCTCCAAAGTTCTGCATCATATCTTTCCATTTATGTCATCAATAGTTGACCGGTCTGGACGGCAGGCAAGCACCCAGACTCTGTTAATAAGGGGCCATGTTTGGGCATTGACTTGCTGAAATGAGCAAGGTCTTCACTGAAAGAAATGTAATCAGGATGGGACCATATGTTGCTCCATAACCTGTATAGTTTGTTCAGCAATAATGGTGCTTTCAAAGATGTGCAAGTCACCCATGCAATGTGCACTAATGCACCCCCCCCATGTATGTGTGCTAAAAACAAGCCGGATGGCCCCCTCTCCTCTTTAGTCCGGAGGCCGTTGTGTCCATGATTGCAGAAAAGATTCAACAATAATCAGACCACATGACAGTTTTCCACTTCCTTTCAGTCAGCGGCGGTTCTGGATCTTGTTTATATCTGGTTTCTTCTTTGCATGGTAGAGGTATTTATAGCATTGTTCTGTTGAGGTATTTGTCTATGGATATCTTACTGATTTGATGTGACTGTTTGTTCCCCTGTAGGTACATGCGATCCAAGATCTCTCAGGTGAGAGCTGAATACTTTTTCTGTGGGTAGAGTTCCAAGTGTGTGTTCTCTAGATGGGTCCAGATGTCTAAGACATTACCTCTGGTACACAAGTACTGCAGCAGCCTGATTAAGAATTTGCACCAAGAATTCAGCCCAAACTAATTTATTTCACATGTTTCTATGAAATAATGTCAAAATATAGTTTGACAGTTTGTCCCTCCTTGGTAGGCCTTGCCGTGTTAGAGATGCTCACCTGTGAGTGATCATAATGTTTTGGCATAATCATTAGTGTATGTATCAGAGTGCCTTCAGTCATTTATTAAGACAACTTCACTTTCTCTTTCATTTTTTTGCTATAAATGGCAAAACTTATAATTGTATGTTTGGCCATCAATCAACACACAATATCCCATAACATTTGTTGACATTTGGGCCAATACATTGAAATAAATATCTAATGTACATAAGTATTCAGACCATTCTGCCAGTCCCTGTCATTGAGAAGCATCCCATAGCATGATGCTCCAACTGCCATGCTTCACAGTAGCCAGGTGATGAGTGGCTCCTATTTTTTGGCAGTCTTATCGTTTGGTATTCAGGCCTTATAGTTTGATTTTGGTCTCATCAGATCAGGAGTGGCGTCCGTCTAGCCCAGTGGTTCTTAAACTATTTGGGCCAGCGCCCCCTATCCATTTTCCAGGTTCCTTACCGCCCCCATTAAATAATATATAGGCTAATTTCCCTGATTATTAACGATCATTGTTATTATTTTTGTTGTCATGAAAAATCTTTAAAAAAGCAGATCCTTATGACAGACAACAGATTTTTTTTGTTTCTGTTAACAGCAGCCAAATGCAAATTATTACTTAAAAATCATACAATGGGATTTTTCTGGATTTTAGTTTTAGATTTCGTCTCTCACTGCGTAATGTGTACCTATGATAAAAATTACAGACCTCTGCATGTTTTGTAAGTAGGAAAACCTGCAAATTCGGCAGTGTATCAAATACTTGTTCTCCCCACTGTATGTGTTACACATGCACATTAGGAGCTAGTAGCAAAAACATGATGAAAGGTAATGATAATCAGGACATTGCTTGTGATTCTATAGTTGCTCGGAGAATTAATTAAGATGATGAATTTACCTCTAGATGCAAAGCCTCTTCCTCATATTCCTGTTGTGGAGGTTGTGTCAGAAGAAGGACCTGAAGAAGGGAAGGGAATCCCACCCAGGTATTTGTATGCAAATATTATTTACTGTATATAGTACCTTGCAGTATTCAATTCCCCAATTCTCTCATGTTATTGAATTACAAATGATACTTTGAAATGTTTTTCGGTAAGATTTTCTTTTTAATTACTGCCACAAAAAATTATTTACTGTATGGTGATGTTGTTTCTACGTTTGGAAATATTTGAAAGGAAAAATTCAAACATAGATATGTTCTATGCATACGGTGGAAGCTCCGGGCTTACACAGATCTAAGAAATGACTCAGACGAGGACACGAGTACACGGCCAAGCCATTATAATTGCATTTAAAATGTTCAATGAAAACAGTTATGTCGAAGGAACATTGGTCAGACTCTGAATCCAAAGTAGAATTTGACAAAAGGGCATTCTAAAAAAAGATGGAAATAAAGTAATACAAATGCAAAGGTCAGTAAAAAATCTGTCCAAAATATTATCCCAGTGGGAACATTTGCTTCAATAATCAGTTGAAAGCTGCACCACATCACCCAGGCACCGCCAAGAAAAGCCTGTCCATCAAAACTTAGCGCCCAGGAATGAAAAACGATGATGTAAAAGATGTTACAGAGAGGCCAACAACACCTATGAATGAGATTGGTGCACCTTTACTGTAGAGTAAAGGTGCACCAATCACTCACATCAAGAGCCCTGCATAACGCTGGGCTGTATCGGAGAGTGGTAAGAAATAAGTTGCTACTCAAAAACATACCACATGCGATCATGAAAGTGACGTTCCGCTATGTGACAAAATGTTTTGTGATAAAAAGAAGATAGAACTTTTTGCGAGTTGCTTTGGGCAAACTGTGATCGCTCATCTGCCGAATGGAGCAGTCTAGTATTCTCAGTTTCTAATGGACTGCCTTTTTGAACCTGTCAGTGGTTTTATAAAATTGAGCGAAGTGCAGTTGTGCTTTTCACTATATTGTTGCTAAGCTACCTGTTTGTAGGATAGTTTTTTTCCTGGGTGGTCAACGTAGTAGCGCAGAGTAATAATGCTGGGCTTCTGTTCGCCCTCATGTTAGGTTTTTATCTTGGAATACCAAATCAATGAATACTCCTGTTATTTCAATTCACAAAAAAAAAGATTTTCATTCGCAAACAAGGACATTTCTAAGTAACCCCAAACTTTAGAACAGGAGTGTACTTATCAAAAGAAAAACTGTTATTGCAGCGAATGAAGAATAAATCTAATATTAACATGCGCGGTTTAAATACATGCAAACAACACATTATTGGCTAGAGCTAGCTAGATTCTGTTGACATCAACAAAACCGATGACAATCCACCGGAAAGAGTTGACCATTCTGACACTTTTGGCAGATTATTTCCAACACACTAGGATTTGGGAAATACTCATCTTAATCTGACATACTATATAGTATAGGTATTATGGAAAGGTAAATATGCCAGACTGAGCTTTAGTCTAAGTGTTTTGTGTTCGGTTTTCAGAGTGATTGAGTGGCTCAAGCAGGGCTTTGAGAAGGTGGTTCCCCAGCCAACTGACATCAACAAAGACATCTCAGTGAAGACCGTCTGCGCACAGAAAGGTACTCTACCACAAAGCCTTATATACCCTTACATACTTTAGCATTGCTTGTGTGGGCTGAGCAATAGGTTCTGTCATCAATCTTAGATCATGTCTGAAAACCACCAGCCAGTCAGTATAAAAATTATATGAGCAGGAAGTTATTTATTTCAAAAACATTCTTGCATATTCTTGAGATTTTTTATATGCACACAGTGCCCTCCAAACTACCAGAAGCTGAAGAGAAGGCCAAAACCAAGTGAGTTTCACAGATGTGTATGCTTTTGTATATTGTATATAAACCACAAGGTCATTGACACCACAAACTTGACCTAATTAAGTGCACATTTTGAATCAGCCCGTCAGACAAGCTCGAGTGCTTACAGTTGAGGTCAGATCCCACAAATATCACAATGTACACACGTTATAAAGGTATTTGAGTTGATTATTGGAGGGTTAGAAATGTATTAAACTTTTTGTTATGTGTCTGTTTCCATGACAGTGAAATGGAAAAACAACCCAAGTAGGTGTAAAAAGACTACAGCGCGGATCTGCATTGCTTATAACATTCTATATCAAAACGTTCCTTTCTAAAGGCAGAGCTAGAAAGCCTTGTATCACATCTGTAGTAAATTATTCTGCATAAGCTTGCCCATTGCAGGGACATATTTGTATGGCTGCATCAGTACCCTACCTTAGCCTAGCAGTTCTTAGTCCATCCAATAAAAATGCAGAAATCCATAATTCTTCCGATCTACATGATCTTTTACCAGTTGTCTGACACAGTATAGAGTACTACTTTGAACTGCTAATGACTTTAAAACGTGCTATACTGCTATGCATGATATCAGATGACAAAATACGATGTATGGTCCCTAATCTAACCTGTCATCAACAGTGTGGTGGGCTGGATCGTGCACGGCTTTGGTCGAATATTACCTCAGCCTGTGTTGACTCCTGGTGGATTGGTGAGTGACTAACCTCCTAATGACACAAGGCGACATATCATTTCTCTTCTGTTTTTGATTATTTTCTGCAGTTTGGTGTTTTATTTTATACTATTATACAAGTTAATTTTGCAATAATGACCTTGCCTCCTCTCAGAAATTTCAGTAAACCATTAAGTGACTTTTTTGGGGTTGAAAAACACTTGTGAATATTTTAAGTTTTTCTTTTGTGCATTTCCATGAACATCCTTTGGCCCTTAAATTATTAATCTAATTATGTGAGCATTACAAATTAAACTGGAGAATTCTTCAATTTTAAATGGAGCTGAGAGGATGTACATAAACACATACTGAAATCTAACATTTGTTTTGTCTTCCCCTCTGATAGGAGAATGTGGATACTGTGCATAACAGTAAGTAAAGCCCCTTTCTTGCTTTCACCTGAACCAAAAAAACAATCACAATTATGATAATTAAATAAAGCTATTGAATTTGAACCTCTCATAGACATTAAACCAACAGGACAACAAAGAGTTACTTACAAACTACAATCAAACATTGGGCACTTGTTCCTTTAAGTGTAATATCAGTCTGGCATTTAAATAGTTGATTGATTGATTACCAGGGTGTATTGATTGGTCGATCAGGGAGTGTCCAAGATCAGGCAGACTAACTGGGCTCCTCTTCTCATTCTGTTTCAGGGGGGAAGGTGCACTGAGAGCCCCTTAAACAAAAGAAGGAAGACTGGGAAAGAGTTGCTAAAATACATATGCATTCAGAATTACAAAATAAACCACAGATACACTGAAGATTGGAGAGGGGCAGTTCAATAAAAAAGACAGAGGAAGAGATTTTGACAATCTAACATAACATAGACTTAGATTAGACATAGATAACAATAAAGCTTTCAGTTTTTCCGCATCTTAAAGACAATGTTCTTTGCTGCTTTCTGTTCGAAAATGTTTAAAACAACAATAAGAGGTTCATATTAGCATTGCTGATATGGAACTCCAAAGGATTTATAATAATCTGTGCCGTTTTCTAGGAACCAGGGATCAAAATGGCATAATGAACATAACAATAATGGTGCATTTTACATGTCCCTGAGGACACCATGTCTAGCGGCATTACCGAAATACATGGTTTTTACGTGGCCTAGTACACACAAGAAGTGTTTTTAATTCAAATGTTTTTACATTTCCTTGTGCAAACAATAGGTCAAGCTTTAACAATAATTATATGTATGCATCTTTTAATGCCTCTCCTTAAATCTGGATTTTAAGAGCATGGGTTTTCTCTTTGCTTAGGGCTCCCAAAGGCCTAGAGCCAGCACTGAAAGTGTAATGCAAGAAATTCCTGAACAGTTGCTGTCTGAACGCCAACCTATGCCATTACACCCCTGAAATAAAATTGGGAAGTATTTTCAATCAAATTCTGGAAGTCTGGAAGGGTAAAGGTATTTGTTTACAGAATGAAGTAATACAATAATACAACACTATATTTTTGTTACGGTCTACAGTAATACAACAAATTGCACTTAAGAATAAGAAAAAAATTCTAAATAATGTTACAATTTTAAAACTAATACCACTTTGAGGACTGCCAACTTTATCCATTTTATTACACAGTTCTCAAAATATATCTTCAATGGAAAAAGTGGGACATTTAATTCATGAAACAAACAGTCATGTAGTATATATTATAATATCATTCTGTAACAATATGCTGTACATAATGGGTTGATCACAAATATATTTACAGCAGTCAGTGATTAAAATAGAACAAACAAATATTAGAATATTACCGAAATAAGGCATAACATCTGTAGATGTTATTTATAAAATGTTATTTTATGTTCTAATTTTACCACAATTCATATATAGATCTCAATTTTGATTACACAATACAAAAAATTAGCTTTGATTATATTAAGGTATGAATGCAAAACCTTCATAAAAATAATTGTAAGATTTAGTGTGGACAGTCAGAGAACTATGAGTAAAAAACATAATTCAATGTTACAATTCCAATTCCAACAATTATAAGATAGTATTTCACTCTGATTGCAATGCCACAATGATGCTAATGGTTATTCCATAAACAATAATCTCCAAACAGTGTAAAATCTCTTCTGGTGTTTTCTTTAAAAACTGTGAATCTCCATACAGCGTAACATCTCTGGAACTGCCAATAAATTCCATTCTCAGCTTTAGACTTATAGAAGCACTATACAATTACCAATTACATTTTATTGGAAAGAACCTTGATAATAAAAAAAGAACTGTTGGATTAGCTCACTACATTTCCCCAAGGGTTTGTAGTAAACGCATTGCAAACCACTGATATGTTTTATGTATGTGAAACGAGGCAACCGCTAGCTTAGCCCAGACAGCTACCCTATTCATACACTGTTAAACATAAGGCAGTTTGTTTATAATTAATAAATAACTGGAAATAAAGTCTGGTGTGTTGTGTGATACTCAATCCATCTACCAATCAATCTACTGATCAATCTATCAATCATCTAATAATAGGAAATATAATAATTGACAAGGTTAAAAATAATGACTTTTAATTTAAATAATTTTCTACATTAAACTTTTGGTTTTCTCAAAGAATCCTCCATTTGCAGCAATTACATACTGGTTGATTACTGGAGGTAATCTGAAGAGATTTCACCCAACGTTACCTGATGCACTGCCCACAAGTTGGATTGGCTTGGTGGGCGCTTCTTAAGTACCATAAGATCATGGTGCTCCAACAACAGGCTGTGCTGGCCACTCCTTAAAACCGAGTACCAGCTGACTGCTTCTTCCCTAAATAGTTATTGGATTGTTCGGAGCTGAGCTTTGAGTCATTGTCCTGTGTGTGAAGATAATCCAATTAAGTGACGACTACAGGGTATGGCATGGAGTGACAGACTTTCTTCTACAAGATCTTTTTCACCCTGTACAAATCTCCACCTTTACCACCACCAAAGCATCCCATGACTTCCACATTAACTCCACCAGGGGTCAAGCACTACTCTAGCATATATTTATTTGGTCTGTACCTGATGAATGTTCTTGTTTGTGATGGAAACACCTCAACGTTTCCTTTGTTCAGTGTCTATGTTCGTTTGCCCATCTTAATCTTTTCTTTCTATTGGACAGTATGATATATAGCTTTCTCTTTGCAACTCTCTGTCTCTTCACTGTTGATGTTGAGATGGGAATTTAATGAACCTGCCAGCTGAAGACCTGAGAAGTTGTCTGTGTATTTGTCCTCATGCTCATTTGTGCACTGGGGCCTGTCACACCTTTTTCTATTCTGGTTAAAAGATTCTGGACTTTTATGACTGAATATGATGAAGTATTTTCTGCCTTCACACTTTTTTTCGATACCTTCTGATTAGGCACTTTTTATTCTAATCTTGAGGAATCCTCCTGGTTTTCCAACCTCCCTGCCCCACCCCCTGGTTGTATTCTGTCTCTGCTACCTCAACAGACACAAGTGATTTCTCAGATCTACACATGTATCATGTCCATGGATGTATTCTCTACCAACAAAACTAAGTTAGCCTGGGAGCGAGAGATGGGAGTTCGGATTGCTCAGGAGTGGTGGGATGAGGATGACAGGACACATTGGACTACATCCTGTGCTCGCCTGGGGCTTATTCAGTTACTGTTGGCATTGAGTTTGTGTGTTTGTCTGTGTCGGTGTTGGGGCGGTGGGCTTGTGGTGGGATTGCTGGGCAGAAAGGGAGTTACGGGGAGATGGGTAGATATACTCTCAGTGGATGTATTGTTCATGTTTGCTAATTGCATTTATCCAAAATGTATTCAGAGGTTCAGATGTTTGAGTCACAGTTAACTGGACCCGTTGTTCCAGTCCCAGTCGGGGCTACCTCTCAAAAAACACAATACATAAAGCCAATTGACCATTGATGCTCCAAAGACCAGCATCTCAGCATCCATACTATCAGGATGGAAAACATTAAACTGTGACTCTTAATTATTCAGGTTTATTTTATTGTTATTGGAATGGTAAGTATAATTCGGAAGTCAAATAAAAAGTGTTTCTACTGATTGATTGAATCTGCTGACCATCTGAAACACCTCAACTTTCTGCAACTTCTCTCCTATATCCTGTTTAGTCTGCATCCTGCAGGCCCAAACAGACATGGTTCTGGAGGATGTAGACCCAGATTGGGACCAGGAGAACAAGGAGCAGTCTAAGAGCTGCCACCAGGAGGACCAGGGTTCTGCCCAGCTCATGGCCATGCCTTCACTTCCGCCCCAGGTCAGAGACAACCTTGTTGATAAGACACTAAACAAAAAAGATGGAAAAGCATTAAAGTAACTGCCAAAGCAGGATACACTAACAAATCAATGGTCTAGCTATGAATGAGCTGTTGAATCATCAGTTTGAGGCAGTTACAGAAGTCCTCATAAACTCTCAGAAACATAGACAAGCATCCGTTTATTCCTATTTATTAGATATGTAGATATCCTGTTTTTTTCCCAACATACTTCAAACATTTCGGAAATATATCCGCTAGAGTATACATTACCAGTCAGGTTTTTGGACACACACTCATCAAAGGGCATTTCTTAATTTTTACTATTTGCAACACTGTAGAATCAAGAGTGACATCCGAATTATGAAATAATGCATATGGAAAAATTCAAGAAATCAAAATACATTTATACTGCCTTGATGACAGCTTTGCTCACACTTGGTATTCCAACAAGTTTCATGAGGTAGTCGACATTCCTTTTCCAACAATCATAACGAAATTCCCACATATGCTGAGCAGTTGTTGGCTCATTTTCCTTCACTCCGCAGTGCAACTCAACCTTTATCATCTCAATCGGGTAGAGGTTGGGTGATTGCAGAGACGGCTCAATATATTATGAGTATTGAAGTGTGGCGAGCGAGTGGCCCATTGGAAGATGCGTGGAAGTCGTTTGAACCAAAAGCCAAAAAGTTTTACATTTATATTCTAACTGTAGAAGAATCACGTGACCAATCACAAATGCAGATTACAGACAAGTGGCCGAGATAGTTGGTGCTTCTGGTAGGATTCGTATTAAACAATTATATATTTAGAGTCTGCTCTAATCTTTTGAGGGTCGCAACATTAGATTTGGGCGCTGATTTCACATTAAGTCAATATTAGCGAAATAGCTACGTTAGCTGACTAGTGGCTACCTGATTTTAGCTAACTGGTTTGCTAGCTAGCAAGTAAGTTATAAACCTCAGTCAGCATGTTTTGTCAGAATTACATCAACAAGGCATATGCATTGAGTAGAGTAATAGAGAACTATTGTGCTAAGGTTAAGATGTCATGTGGCAAGGATGAGTTGCACACATCTGATATATCTGATGTACGAGGCAATTATAGGCAATGTATATTCGACATTTAGCGAGTAGTATCTACTCACCGAGAAGGATTAGATAACTTCCACGCCGGACAGCAACGTGTCTCCATGGTTTGTGGCCTGGGAAGAATACAACAATTATCCACTAGCTACATCCTCCTCGGGAGATCCTGATCCCTAGATGGCAGAAGCCAAACCACCAAGGCTAGTCTACCCACAGGCAATACAGCAACGGCCCACCGGCAAAGTTTGCTTAAGGTTGACAATTTCTGCTAGCAAACGGTTCTCACATTGGTAATTGTTGTCAAAAAACAAAATATATTGTAAATAATCTTGGATGTTTTATAGAACTTTGAAGAAACTGGGAAGTTACTTTAAAGCTGATCAGGAAATTTTTATCAGGAACTGCAATGGCCATGCATTCAGTATTACATTTTCTGTTGCAGCAGGTTCTTATGGAACAAGAAGCCGAGGATGCAGAAACCCAAACAGAGCGATGGACACCCCTAATGGAGATCATCAAGAAAGAGGCAGAGGAGGCTGCTATGGCGAAAGTAGAAGAGAAGTAATCTTTCTCCATTTCTCTCTGTAGTTCAACTTTCTCTCACACTCCTAATTTTCTTCAAGGTCACTATTTCACTATTGACCCATGTCCTTAGCGTGCGTGTGTCTGTGTGTGACTGGCCCATTGTGCTGACCACTGCCCTCTGAACTGGTCTCCAGGCTGCAGCAGCAGCTGAAAGAGGCCAGGATGGCTGAAGAAGTGGCCCGAGAGGCAGCTGAAATGGCAGTCAAACAGCTGGAGGAGGAACAGGCGGCCAGCACCCAGAGGGCCACAGACCCACCGCAAGAGGCTGAGGGAGAGCCGTAAGTCCCGCCCCCCGCCACCACAGACATACATACACCAAAACACCTGAGTGAGTCTCCACCCTGTCTCTCTTGAGCACATATGACTGTGACTTGCCGAGCACGGTTTGCTAAGTCGGTCGCTGATGATGCTTCCAGGGCTTGGCCGATTAAGGGACGGCGACCGGGTTGTAATGAAAAGCGCTATGTACAGCAGGGCTGAGTGGCAGCAGCTTCTTCTTTCTAACGCACACACATACGCACTCCGGGACACGGCGTTATCTGAAGAAGACCCTCGGTAATCCTCCTACTCACTGTCTGTTTTGCAAAGACTGCCCAATATCCAGGAGGAAGAAAACGAGGAGGACCCTGAGTGAGTCTTGTCCGTCTACTTCCTGTTGACCTTCCCTGCTTCTATCCGCAGCAAACCAGGAAGTCTAGCTATTGGTCTAGAGTCCGATTAGAAATGGCCTCCCTAATAATTCTAACTCAATAAAGGGATTGGCTTATCAGATTTTAGATGTGTAGTAGGGGCCGCTTTTATCTCATGCTTATTTGACAATTTGTAGCAAATCAATCCTACACTGCAAAAAGGCAGGCATTTTATACGATAGGCTTGCTATTTCTAACACCACTGCACAGTATCCAAAATAGCTGCTGGGGAGCTAAGGGGCTCTGTTTGTCTGCTGTTTGTCTGCTTTTAATGATGAGGATGCAGGGATGAATGGGCACCTGAAGTAGTTGGGCACTACTGGGCACTACTTCCATATAAAATCCAATGGCACCTCAGTTAAATGCTAACACTATTGATGTTGCCATCTTTTGGATCTACACTACAAACGTTTGGATTTGAACATCTAATAAAATATGTATATAAATATTCATACACTGCTCAAAACTTTTAATTTAAGAGAACACTTTAATCACAGATCTGGTCTTGATGAACAAAATTTATGAAAGAACAAAATCTTTATTTTGCATTCTGTAATTTGTTTAGAACAAAAGGACGTAACAACGGTAAATGAAAACCATTGATGTTGCAGGCAGCATAACGTTCACCACGGCGTCTCCAGACTCTTTCACATCTTTCAAATGTTCTCAGTGTGAACCTGATGTCATCAGTGAAGGGAACAGGGCACCAATGTTGGACCTGCCAGTTCTGGTGTTCTCTGGCGAATGCCAACCGAGCTGCACAAGTCCCACTAGAGGACATCGGGCCCTAATGCCCCCTAAATGGAGTCTGTGTCTTAATGGAGCATTAAGGAACAGATACCGGTCCTGCTGCTGGGTTGATGCCTTTCTACGGCCCTGTCCTTGTCTAATGCCCATTTCTTGGTATTTCTTCCATGTTCTTGAGACTGTAATCTGAGAGACAGCAAACCTTCTTGTGGCTGCACATGAGGATGTGCCATCCTGGAGGAGCTGGACTACGTGTGCAACCTGAATGGGCTGCAGGTACCGCCTCATGCTACCAGCTGTGACAAGGACACTAGCAAAATGCGAATCTAGAAAATAATTTGGCCATTCCCTTTTACGAGGTTGTATTGCTGTGCTGTGCTCCAGTGCACCTGTTGTCACTTTCATTTGCACCAAGACAGGTGCCATTAATTCAGTTTTGCTTATGCTTCCTAACGGGACAGATTGATTTCTCTGAAATGTCATTTCATTGACTTGGTTATACTGTGATGATTATGTGTTCCCTTAATATTTTTGAGCAGTCTCTTTGTTAGATGCACTGAATAACATAGCGTAGACATGACTTGTGACATCTACGCAGTAGGCATTGAGAAATATATAAGGAAACATAATAGCGAAAGTATACATAATAATAGAAATTAGCAGAAATTCCAGAGAATGGAGAAATTAGAATATGGACAGCATCGAAGCTACTGCAGTACCAGCTTTTTTGAGCAGTGTATACACACACACACAGTACCAGTCAAAAGCCCCAAAAGTGCTAATCACATCAAAAGACTTTCATATTTAATATTCTTCAGTCACCCTTTGCATAAATAACCACTTTGAAGACTCCTGGCGTTCTCTCAACCAGCTCTGAGGGAGGCACCTGCAATGCTTTTCTAACATTCTTGAAGTTCCCGCATATGTTGAGCAGTTGTTGGCTGCTTCTCCTTTACATTGTGGTTGAACTCATTTGGGTGGAGGTCAGGTGATTGTGGAGGCCAATCATCTGATGCAGCACCCCATTGTCTTGGTTGGCCAAACAGCCCTCACATGAACTAACTAACTAAGCACACGCCAGATGGGATGGGGTATTACAGAATGCTGTGGTACCCGTGCTGCTTGAATGTGCCTTGAACTCCACCCTCACCATCACAGCTTATCTGTGGGTTCCAGACATTCGGAAGTCTTACTCTCACCCACTCTCTCTCTCTCTCTCTCTCTCGTGTTTTTTGGCCTAGCAATTCAACCTTGGTTGAAGGCCTGATTCACACAGTCTTGACACAGTCACAGGTTGTAATTCAGTAATAAACTGAATGAAACTTTTGGTTTATTGTAGCTGATCCCGCCATAATATTGACTACTGTAGTTTTCTGTATACCAAGAGAGAGTGTGTGAAGCTGTCATCAAAGCAAACAGTAGCTAAACGAAGAATGTATTACATGAAATGTATTTTGGTTGGATCTGTTTTTGGTTGCTACATGCTTTTGTATGTACTCTTTTATAGTTTGGATGTCTCCCCTATTATTCTACAATGCGGAAAATAGTAAAAAATTGTGTCCAAACATTTGAATTTATGTAAAATATATTTATGTTCGCCTCACTATTTAGAGTTCAAATTCTTTTTTATATGTACATTATTTCAGGGTATCAAAAGTGTCCAAATCACAAACTTATGTTTGGTTGCTTATTTTTACTTTAGAATTGAGGGAAGTCTGTTACCCACTGACCACACAAGATGCTCAGTATGTTCTGTGCTGCTCCTCCAAGACTGTACCGCCACCATCTACAGTTGTTGTTTGCTGTTAGGTAGAAGTCGCACCTTCAACAAATGTTCAGTTGGATGTTTGATTAGATTAAAATCTGGATATTTACTTGGCCAGTCTATAACCCTTGGCCAGTCTATAACCCTTGGCCAGACTATAACCCTTGGCCAGTCAATAACCCTTGGCCAGTCTATTACCCTTGACCAGTCTATAACCCTTGGCCAGTCTATAACCCTTGGCCAGTCTATAACCCTTGGCCAGTCTATAACCCTTGGCCAGTC
>JACXGK010001819.1:0-63034 GCA_016801125.1 Novumbra hubbsi
AAATACTCGATATAAGGGAGAGTGGCCGTAGGATTCTACTGGCACAGGACCTGATACTTTCCAGTATTCCAGGATGATTATGCCTAGCAATGTCCCCATACACACTGCTAAACTAATTCAAGGGTGCTTGTATGACCCAGGATGACGTCAAAAACCTTCGATGGCGTTGCCTAGAGTGGTCTAGGGTTCGAGGCTGCTGCCTCCGGTACACATATACCATTGCTGCATGGGTTGGAATCCAGCCCTCTTCACTTTCAGCACTCTCTCTGTCTTTCCCACTGTCTCTCCTTTATCTACAAAAACAATAAAATGCCCCCAAAAAACTCACATAGCCACCATAATCAACATATCTGTGAATTACAAAACCTTTATGGGAAGGTCTGATTGCAGAACACAAAGTACTTTTACAGCTCCTTTATCCCTCAAAGAACCGGATGATTTTCTTATTGGCGAATGGTGCAATTTCCCACCGCACACAGTCCAGGACTTCCAAGAAGGATTGCAGCTGGTCTGACGGCAAAGTGGTCCTACCCCTGTTTAGGTCCTCGATATTAGGATATGTTTAGGCATTTCCATTATTGTTTTACATTTTATAAATATACTATTTTCTGAAGTATTGTATTGTCAGTAAATACTGCAGATAACAAAATACCTTATGCAATTTGCACCCGCATACATTTTTGGGGACACTTGATGACAACATATTTGGATTTCAAGCACTTCAGGACCAGGCCTGCATGTTTTTTTTCTTCTTGGTATAGCAAATGCTTTAATCCAGATTGTACAGTATTGAGTCTCCCTATGCTAATTGTACCCACAGATCTGTCATTGCAAGCTTCTGCCTCTAATTATTGAATTGGATGTGACAAACCAGATTGGATCAACACTGCTTTTAAATTCTACACTGTAAAATACTAAAAGATGTGTAGATTTAAATGATAAATGCCAATTTTGACCCAATCACCTTCAAACATATACTCTAGTTTGACATATAACATTCTTGATTAAACAGGATTTTCAATTATGTGTTATTCAGTGTTATGAGACTTAAAATGACAAATGCACATTTGAAAGTATTTATAATCCATGAGATATTGTTTTTTATATGTTATGTATATTTTGAGAATTCATGAAGATAATAGGACAAAATTCTATTTGTCTTCTATTCCATCTATCATGAACACATTTCATTAAAATGTGGTGTGAGGCCTTCTAGATCCTTGTGTGTGTTTGGTACATAGGCTCAAACAACACCAAGATTTCATAGGTCTTTTACCCTCAGTCCTAAATGGGTTACCATGTTCTCTATACAACGTCTAGGTTTAGTCATTATTGTTTTAGTCATAAGCCATCTCCCATTTGAGGTGTTTTTCAGGGAGAACATTATGCTTTAATTCACTTTGGAGCACCCGGTCTGCTGGCCTGAGGGTTGTTTGGTAAATGCTAAACAACAATTATCGGATTCGTCATTACCGTCAATGAATGATCAGAGGATGGTGTTATGTCGTTTAAATGTGTACAGTTTTTTTCCCCCTGAAAATGTTAAACCTTTTCTCGGATGTAACGTTGTCCTCATCAACTGCCGCGTTCCCCTTCAAACTGCTTGGTAACATCACCAACGTTTTTCTTTACTTCTGCATGGCTGGCACATTTTTGTTCTTACATTAGATTATAGATGCCAACTACCAAGCCAGCTCTGAAACATTCCTTCACTTTGTTGCCTTATTCGGGCATTTGGAAGTCTGGGAAACCCTGCCTGACTGCCATGAAGGCAGTCTGTGGCTTGGTGGGATTCTAGATTGAGTCCTCACAGATGCGGTTAGGTCCAAATCCAAACATCCCAAGCATTTTAAAGGGATTTTGTGAAGGAAACCATGTCCAGGGCCTGCTTGAATCCTTACTCATTAGGCTTTGTGTTTACATGCTTTGAGTGCCTTGAGTCTTTCCATATGGTTTTGGTGTACATGGGTTGTTGGTGTTAGAAGAAAAAAGTGACTTACTCACCGCTGATGAGGTGCTTGCAAAACTGTTGAGATAGATTAATAAAAAATGGGACTCCCTTGTATTGTAGTTTTTTTCAAATACATTCAACAAACACATGACAGGAAATGCTGGTGTTGAGTATGTGTTTCTTGTTGTTTTGCCCCCTAAATTGATGACAAACAAAAAGACAAAAAATGACACTCCCAAAAGAATGCAGATCTCATATAGTTTATGTGACTAGTGTATTCTACTGTATATAAAACAGGATATTGAAAGTGTCTAGACTTAATTGAGTAGGTATGAATGTACTCTAAGCTTTCTCCCTAGTCTGAAATGGGTAAAAAAAAGACTCCCAATTTTTACTCCCAGTTTCTCTTCAAAGACTCTGTAGATGTCGGGTTGACAAATGTGTCATATAGACTAGATACAGATACATTTTGTATGGTCTGAGGCACATTGATCTAGCCGTCAAACATAGACACCCCTTGTATTTTTTAATGGAGGTCTGATTCATCAGTTTTTTTGGTTTATATCTATCTATTGGTTAATAAATAAAATAACATTCATTATTTCAGTTGGTCGAAATAAAATTAACATAAAATGTGGATCTTCATTATTTCTACACTGGCTTGCTTTTCTCACTGCCTCCTTGTCACAGTACTTTCGTGAATGTATGAGAGCAGGCTTAGTTTCCAACCATTTCATCACGCTCCTCTCCGGGCCAAGCTCAAAGTGTCATTTTGTTTCGTTTGATGCCAGTGTCTCATAAATGTTATAGCTTGTCCCTCGAACCCTGAAACTGACTGCTGGCTGGAGGTGATCCATCTCAGAATGGTTCTGAATGCTGCTGAGCTCCTCAAACCACATGATGTCTTCATCTAACTTTTGTAGAAGGATTCAGGAAAAAAGGAAATGTGTAAACCGATTGACAAGCTCTGCTTTCTTTATTACATTATGTCAGTAAATCTCTCTTTGGGCTAAAGAACAGTATGTGATTGTGACAAAGATCCAAGCAAACCCATCAACGATAATCCCATGTCTACATTTCATGAACGGTGTTGCTAGTGGCATCACTGGACTGATTAGGGAAAAGATGGTTCCTTTGCTGGCTGAAAGAAACTCGCAGAAACATAGAACAGTGTAGTGAGAAGCTGACTAGTACAGAAAAGACTTTTGCACATTATGCCGGAGGAAAATGGAGAACGGACTAGAACAGGATCAAATAATATAGAATACACTAGTGCAGGAAAAGCAATGGTCCACCCTCGTGCCTAGAGGAGAGAGAAAAAGGGGGACGTCAAGGTTCCCCTATTGGCTGACTGCGGGAAGGCCTCTGTCTCATAGGGGACACACACAATTACATTGTACTTTGCATTAGAATGACCTGCTGGTCAGCTGGCCAGTTACCACTTTTACTGACCTATTGAGTACACCGGGAACATCCAGCTGGGAATTGAGGGGTGAAAGCCTAGTGGAATGTGGGTTTGTGAAATGTTTATATGTGGAAAATAAATTTCCGAGGGGATTTTCCCCAAACTAAGAAAATTATTGTTTGTTTCAATTGTGTATTAGATGGTTAATAGGCATGTTATGACACTGTGCTACATTGTAAATAGCAGTAGATGTCTTGTAATGGCCCTATGCTACAGTGTAAAGAGTCATTTATTTTTTCACTGACCTGGGCTACAGTATAAAGAGTCATGGATGTGTTGATGGCCTTTTTGCTAGAGTTTAACAATGCATAGGTGAGCTGAGATTAGGAGCACTATCTTGAAGGGAGTACCTAATCTCATTTTGTTAACCTGTATAAAAGACACCTGTCCAAGGAAGCAATCAATCAATCAGATTCCAAACTCTTTACCATGGCCAAGACCAAAGAGCTGTCCAAGGATGTCAGGGATTGCTGCGATTATTCGCAAACTTCAATTTCCCTCGGTCTGGGGCTCCATGTAAGTTTCAATATTCATCAGAACAGTGAGGAATCAGCCCAGAACTACACAGATCTTGTCAATGATATGAAGGGCAGCTGGGACTATAGTCACCAAGAAAACAATTGGTTACACAGTATGCCGTGAAGGACTGCAATCCTGCTGTGCCTGAAAGGTCCCCCTGCTCAAGAAAGCAAATGTACAGGCCCATCTCAAGTTTGCTAATGAACATCTGAATGATTCAGAAAATAACTTGGTGAAAGTGTTATGGTCAGATGAGACCAGAATCAAGCTCTTTGGCATCAACTCAACTCGCTGTGTTTAGAGGAGGAGGAATGCTGCCTATGACCCCAAGAACACCATCCCCACTGTCAAACATGGAGGTGGAAACATTATGCTTTGGGGGTGTTTTTCTGCTAAGGGGACAGGACAACTTCACCGCATCAAAGGGACGATGGATAGGGCCATGTACCTTTCAATCTTGGGAGAGACCTTCCCTCAGACAGGGTGGATGGGTATTCCAGCATGACAATGGCTCAATACACACGACCAAGGCAACAAAGGAGTGGCTCAAGAAGAAGCACATTAAGGTCCTGGAGTGGCCTAGCCAGTCTCCAGACCTTAATCCTATAGAACATCTGTGGAGGGAGCTGAAGGTTTGAGTTGCCAAACGTCAGCCTCAACCTTAATGACTTGGAGAGGATCTGCAAAGTGGAGTAGGACAGAATCCCTCCTGAGATGTGTGCAAACCTGGTGACCAACTACAAGAATTGTTTGACATCTAGTGACCTCTAGTAAGTCAGGTTTTGCAAAGGGGTCAAATACTTATTTCACTTTGTAAAATGCAAATCAATTTATAAGTTATTTGAAATATTTTTTTCTGAATATTGTTGTTGTTATACTGTCTCTCGCTGTTCTAATAGACCTACCATTCAAATTATAGACTGAACATTTCTTTGTCAGTGGGCAAACCTACAAAATCAGCAAGGGATAAAAATAAAAATCCTCCACTGTATGCTAAACTTTAATGAGTCATAGATGTGTTGATTGCCCTGTTTTACAGTGTAAAGAGTCATATGTGTTGATGGCCCGATGCTACTATGTGAAGAGTCATAGATGTGTTGACGGGTCTGTTACGGCCACGGTACCCCCCCCCCCCCTCGCCCACCACCGCCTTCACTCTCACTGGGTAGAGCCACTGGGCGGGTCGACATTGATGGATTCGAAGCGGAGTGCTGCATTAAAACGTGGGGGCATCCAGTTGTGATGGATAAATCCAGTGGAAGTAGGGAAAGATGGTGGCAAGAGAGAACGACTGCATCTTGAGCTCCATATGCCGTATAGAACGTTACGCTTTGGACAAGGGCTGTACCGGGTGTCATTTAGATGTAAGGTAGTACTGAATATAGGGAACTGGGAACACTGGCTCTTGGACTGGGTTGACGTTGGGTTCTGACGTTGGGTTCTAAAGCTCTGTCCCGGAGCTCAGAATGCAGGGAGGGCTGTGGCGACTGCCCCTGTACGCCGGGCCAGTAATTGATAACGCAGAGCCGCGGGCACCAGAGCGCGAGGTAGCTGCCGAGGAGGCTTAAACGTACCAAGGTGAGGGTGTGTTTGCCAAAGTACGAGAGGGAGGAATTATGGCAGCTGGAGCATGAAGAAAGTTTGGGCGTGTTTAAAAATAAATAAACAAACAAATAAAAATAAAACGACAGGTTTGGGATTAGGGCTCCTTGGGTGTCTGCAACGGAGGAACACCAGTTCCCCGGAATAGGCCAGTGGAGGGGTTTACCTCCATGACACCAGTTCCCCGGAATAGGCCAGTGGAGGGGTTTACCTCCATGACACCAGTTCCCCGGAATAGGCCAGTGGAGGGGTTTACCTCCATGACACCAGTTCCCCGGAATAGGCCAGTGGAGGGATTTACCTCCATGACACCAGTTCCCCGGAATAGGCCAGTGGAGGGGTTTACCTCCATGACAAATCCACCGTCACTGTCAATCGCTGTGTCGGGGGCTTAAAACATGCACGCCTACATTGCCAACATTTCTGGAATCTGATAAAGCACAAAAATAAGAAACAAATAAATAGTGAGTAGAGAAAGAATCACTTTTCCTTCGTACTAAAGGCGATGTATTTTTCCTGTCAAAGCCCTCGCCACCTCTGCCCCACCCAAACCAGTCTGAATTTCTGCCAGCCTAGAAAGACAGGAACAAGGAACGATGATTGACGGATAATAGCACAGAAGACAAAAGGAAATGAGCAAGATATTGCCAGGGAGCCGGGTTAATAATTTACAGCCCATATGTGTGCACTCAGGTGTGCCTCATCTGAATGGAAGGAAGGGGGAGAGAAGAATATATCTATGCTGGGGTCAATACCATTACAAAGAGCTTCGATGGAGTTTAATTCCAAAGGGCAGTCTCTTATCAGGGAAGACGTTTAACAATTCATTTGGCCTGGTCTTTGTGTCCAATTAAATCATGATTTTATTCTGATCGTGGGCAGATCGCTACCTTACTGGGCTGGAGAAAGGCATGTGGAGAATATCAGTACCTCAAAAAGTTTTAAAACAATGTGTGTCTCCCTGACAGCTCAGGCCGCACATCTTTTCTGCCGTAAATGTTTTCAGAAATCTTGAAAATCAGTTTTTTAGATAGCTTAAAAGTCTGAAAGTGCCTCATTTAGGTATAGGCCTTCCCATTCAGAATGTTTCTTATTACTGTTTTTTTTCCTTTTTGCAGCCCCCTCAATTGTACCCATCATGCACCAGGTGAGCTCCACCATGAAGAGCTTCACGTTGTCATGGCCACAGCCCGAGCAACCCAATGGAATCATCTTGGACTATGAGCTGCAGTACTATGAGAAGGTGAGAAGTGTGTGTTTGTGTATGTGCAGGCTTGTTTCTCAGTGCGTGCCCCTGTGTGTATAAACACACGAGCATGTTCATCTGCTCGTACAACTGTGCAAGTATCGACTTTATAGGGAAACCAAGAGAAGCTTCTCATATGTTCCAGAGCTAAACCTCCAAACCCCCTGGGCTGCTAATGTCGTCTCAGTTCCACCGCCCCATTCCATCTCTCCTTCTCACTGTTCTTTAGTTTCCCTGCCTTCCTTCGCCGTCTGATGTAGTGAATACCCTGACCCGCTCTAAGTTCTCGCTCCCCTTTCCCACTGCGGTAATGCTATGCGTCTGGTGGGGTTAGCATCGACCCGTCTGCCACTGTCTGCTCCTGTACAATAGCACCTGCTTTCAATAAGCTACAAGGCTGCCCAGAAAGGCTAGCGAGCTGTATTGACCTGTAGGCTTTTCCCAAGGCCTCGGCCATACAGACGTAATGATATAGTACCCGAAGCGGAGTAAAGGGTAGAAGAAAGCCTTTGTTGGAGAGACGTTGTTCGTGCGCTTTGGTTGGTCGATACGGACATCGGACCTTAATGTGTTCCACGGGAACACTGGAGAAATGCAAGCAAATGCACACACATTAGAGGTTTTAGGGGGTGCAGAAGTTTGTAATTTAAATTCCAAATAGACTTTCTCTTTGTAATTGCATGAAGTCTTAAAAAAGTCTGTGAATGGATGTTATAAAAACTTAAAATCCTATAATACTATAAATAAAGTATTGGGTTGGAAATTTTTTAAGAAAATCATTCTTTGCATGTTCAGTTTTTAGCACGGGGCCATCCAAGCAAAATAATGTGTTGTTAATTGCAAACGTACGAACAAAAGTCATCAAAACCATACCAAAACAAATCATATTGTGCTTGTCACACGCCTCATAACAGGTGTACAATAACTGGGCAATGCTTAAGGGCTCTTTTCCAACAATGAAGAGGTAAAAGGTAAGAGAAAGAGGTAGAAATAGACATTACAAATGAATACAGAATGAAAACAATGACACAAGGAATGTTTACAAAACAAATGACAACAGCTTGGCAGTTGACTGGGAGTACCAGGATGTAGTCGATGTGGTGGGCTCTGTACTAGTCGACGTAGGTGAGGCTAAGGTGACCAGGCAAAAGGGTAGATAATGAACAGACAATAAACATGGATAATTAAGCGTAATATTGCTTTGCGGCTTAGTTTCATTCAACCTTCCTTGCGCTCATTAATATGGATGAGCCATAATCCTACTGATGTCTATGCAGCGTGACCTTCCAGACAAATAGACCCCGGATGCATTATTCACAAATGTACAAATTCATGGAGATAAGGTTGCTGACTGCATTGGGGGAAAGGGGGGTTAGGTAAAGGTCATTTTCTGTCAGTTTGTCCTTCTGTGTCTCTCTTTTTTTCTCTGTCAAGCAGTGTTCCTTTTCTTCCTTCTCTTACTCCCAATTTGAATTTCTCTTTCTATCTATTCTCTTAGCCATTTTCTTTTTTTGTCTCTTTCAGTATTTCTCTCCCTTTCTAATGTGATTAGGTCAGAGATTCGTGAAACACCGGCACCAATCAACTGTTGAGGATTTCCACAGGCCACGCAATCAGTTCTGCACATGATTTAAATAGATGCTTCTTTTTGCCAGCATGAACCCATGAAGCCCCCGCCTCCCAAATAAAGTTCCTTGATCCAGACAGATAGACTGTGGCTGTTGATGTTGATAAATGTCAACTTATACCACTGCCAAATCCATGCAATTTTACCTTCAACTTGATTCGGTTTGAATCCACTGTGACTCCTCTGAATGCATCAAGAAGTCTCTCTGTGGGAAGAACTTGTGTAAAGTGATGATGTGGTAAAAACCTAGTACAGAGGGGTACACCCGGAGGGGTGTCTGTAGCTCACGCCCCTGCACATGACTGCCCTCTGGCTCCGGATCCATTGGGAAACTTATAGGCCAGATAACGTGGCCTTTAAAACCTGGGGCTGTTTCATCCAATTTATTACAATGGCCTCGCCATCCCTCCGCCTTGGCCGTTCAGAATGTCTCTGTATGTATCCAAGAGCGGAGGATATTAGGCCTTGATTGTTTTTTCGGCGGACTCTCAAGCTTCGCACAGTCAGCTAGTCTCTGAAGGCAGAGGCGAGAAGAGTTTCACATCGTTAAGGCAATGTGCGCCACACCGTAGACCCACGTGAATCTGTTCCACTGTCGTTGTTTCTGTTCCACTTAGTGTTAAATGGCATAGTAGTGCCTCCGTATAGGGACGCCATGTGTTTTTCTGCGCTCGATCCAACACGCCGGTTCTCAACCTTTTTCAATTACTGTACCAACAAATCAATTTAGCTCGTAGCCGGGTACCCCGGAAGCCCCGTCTTGTGTGCAGGTTTCTGGTGACGAATATACGCCTTCTCATGTACCACCTTGCTGGGCGTTTCCTGGAGTGATGATCTAAAAGACACCAGTGAGTACAATGTCCAAGTTCCCCAGCTACCGGACAGTATTTGTACCCTCAACCTACCTAGTGGCGGTTGGGTTTCCCAAATGAGAGGGAAGGGGCGGTATCAGGAGGCTGTGGCCGTTAAGAGGTGTGGAAATGAATTGCTGGTGTTACAAGGTCTATAGTCTTTCCAACACACCTTTACCCCTTCTTTCACTTTAACGCAAGCAGCGTGGTCACTGTCAGTTTGGCAAACAAGTAGAAATGAATTAAATCTCCAGAGAGAAGTGGAATCTCATTCCCTTTCATTCTTCTCCTGTTCTTTTCTTCTCTGAAAGTTTGTGGCAGTTGGAAACGAGCATTGGAGGTCAGGGCCTCCATTAAGAGTGGAGTTGAGGGCAGGGGACTCTTTGAACTGGCTCAGCTGGCTCTGGTTACCGATGTGTGTGTGTGTGTTTATGTGTGGTGTGCTTTCAGGAGCACGGAGTGTGTGTGTGTTTGTGTGCGGGTCTCAGATGTCTGTTTGGCAGATTGCAGTTGCGTTGACACACAGGTAGGAGTGGCGCAGCCACAGGGATGTCCGCCGCAGACCAGAAACTGTTATTCCTCACGCACTCAAGGACAATCAGGCGGAATAACCTCCTGCTCAAATTCTCTATCATTCATCTGTTGTTGGTCAGCCTTCTGTAAAACCTTGCCATATTATCCCAGCTTAGTACGAACACAGGCGTGTCATGATTTCTAATGGGAACTATTGAAAAGACTCAAATCCCCGGCTCCCTTACCGATTCATGTGCTTTTTTGTGCTCCCCCCCACTCTTTCTCTCAGCATTCCACCCTTTGTCTTCTGTCTGTGACCCATCCGTCTTGTTTGGGCCCAGGACGTACGTAGGTGAGCCGTGAAGAGTTAAGCCGCAGAGTGTTTGCAGATGCCTGAAAGGAAAGTAGGGAAAACAAACGGAACAAGCTAAAGTGGCCTTTTCATTCCTTCAAAATCCCCTCCCTTTTCCTTCATTTTTTTTCTTCTTGATAAACTTGTTTTTTCTATTTATTTCATATTTTTACCCCCAAACACCCCCACCGCTTAAACCTAATAGACGGAGCTGTTCAGGCAGAGCGTTGAGCTCCCTCAGTCGGTGAATCGAGTCTGCGTGCTTCAGGTTGTGTGTGTGTCTGCTTGCTTGTGTGTGCATTTTCTCCACACACTTATGTGCGTGTGCGTTTTGCGAATGTACACAATGACATGTATGACTTGCGTGATGCCAACTGTTGGCTAGTAATTACTGTGATGGCTTAGTGATCGTCCCTCGCCTCACTTCTCCTCCCTGTCAGGCTAGTGAAGGACGCTGTACGTCCACAGCCTCTATGTATTTTCATTGAGCTGGAAAATCTTTAATGAATGCATTGCTAGGCCTGAAAGAACAAATGAAAGCATGCTCACAACTACTAATTACCAATAAAGAAGGGAGAAAATATGATAAGACTAATTAACGGTAAAGAAGTGAGAAAATATGATAACGCTATATAGTACCATTAGGGTGCGTCAAGGGAAAATGCTTTCTTCAATTTTTTACTAGTAGCAGCTACCAAGTTTCATGCGTTTTATTTGCTATATATCTGCAGACAATTAAGACGTTTAAAATGGCCTTTAATAGCAGCCTCAAGAGGGTCGTTTTAATGTGTAATGAATATGGTAATTACTTGCTTTTGGGATGTAAGCAATGGTGCCTTTCAGATTTTAATTGTTTACTGATGGTATTGTTTCTTTAGGCTCTTCATTTGCATTAGTAGCATTACAGAAATATACAGTTTATCTCCACAAATAAGCCTTAAGTATTTAAAGGAAATGTTGTGACCCCTACCAATCAATCAAGTTAATTTTGTAAATCCCTTTTCACGTCGGTGGTTGTCACAAAGTGCTTGTACGGATATCCAGCGTAAAATGCTGTATCGTATTCTATGTGTTCTTAACCGCATAATTAGTTCCTGGCAGCTGCTTGTGTGCGTGTGTTTCTTTGTCTGTTTGAGTGTGTGTGGATACTGTATGTGAAGTGGACACATGGTACCACAGCAGGTCTGTTTTACTGCCAGGAGGACATACTGTTCTTTACAGGAGGTTAGAGCAAGCCACACACACACACGCATGGGTGCCGTAGTCCATAGCTTCAGGTGCCAGTAGCTGGCTCAGCGTATCTGCTGGACGACGGCAGCAGTAAACACTCACTTCAGGGGTTGGTGTGGTTTCATCCATTGAAGCGCATGGAAAAGCGTGAGCTCAGTCTGCTGTGCGGGAACCGTTCGGAAAGTCCATGGGGCATTGATTCCACTCACTGTGTCTCTCCAAATGTCTAAGCCTAGAATCGTCAACCATTAAGGCAAACTTCTAAATTGTGTTTTGAAACATATTGAAGCCAGTTGACGGGAAGGGACAGTTATTTAGGTGTTTGTTGGGGGGAACGATGCTCGGGGGGAACTGTGGCCTTCGACCTGGAGGATGATAACGATACCTGGCGACACGCCGTGTTACCTGTCAATCCTGGCTGGCCTCACCATTGACTGCCCTTCCATCTGCCCTTCCACCTGTCGCACTGTCTTTATCTAGCAAGTTTGGGTGTGCCGGCTCCAATCCGCGCTGGACAGCCAGCAGGTTAGGGCCATTCACGATGGGCAGTCTCTCCTGGCAAAGGCTGATCATTGGCTGTGGTCGATCTGTCGGCCCGCCACCTGCTACTTCACTTTAAAAGATGGCAGATGTAGGTGTTTGTCTCAGATATAATCCCCATTTGACTGCCGGCGTGAAAGGGCCACTGCCTATGGGCGGTATCTCCAGGGATGGTTCCCCATTGGCTGTCTTCAATCTGCCTGCCCGCCTGTCCTGACATATTAGGCAGGGGAGAGGGCTTCTGGGAGCCCCACTTTGACTGACCACCAATGGGCCAAACTGGGGGTCGGTGCTCAAACAACCATGGCCTGACTATCAGACTGATGTCCCAAAGTTTGAATTGCTCGCGGGCAGCTTAGAGATTAAAGTGTCTAACCAGTAGTTGAAACATTGCAAATTTCGATCCCAGAGCCAGCATTGTATAAATTCTGTAACACAAATTGCATAAAAGCAACTGCTAAATGGCTAAAATGTAAATGTTGTCTATGTTTGGACATTCATCATCAGATCATACCATAATTGAAGTGTAATATCACAATTTCTCTACATTAAAGGTAATGTAGGCACCCTCTGGCTGATTTTATAAATGTAACTATTCGCCATCATGGTTTAGAAGAAAACATCAAAATATAGAAATGTAATTATACATTGATAGAACTCTGTTAATATCTTGTTTTTTTCTCCTCTTACTCTTATGAGATTAAAGTTGAGAGGCATTGGATTTTCCTATTAGCGAATGAGGTAACATTCATCTTCATCGCAAGAGTGAGTGTCCAATAAAGCCTAATTTGATTGGAGAGATCATTACGTGTGAGCCAAATTTCATAGCAGTGTTTAGCTCGTCTGGCCAATGACAGTGCATCCCACAAGATCGAATTACACTGATCTGATTGGCTAATGATGTCTTGTGGCTCACATGCAGGTTTCTACCTCCATTCTCTTCTCTTTTTTATCCTCCTCTTCCTTCTCATTAAAGTTCATACTTAATATGTTTATAAATGTAGCTCCCAGAACAGGTGTAGTAGTCTCTTCCTATTTGCATACCCAAGAGGCTGAAATAAATATTTTACTTTCTCTATTTCTCTTTCCCTCCTTCCTTCTATTCTCAATGTTTCCCTTTGTCTCTCTTTGGCTCTCTCCCCATCTCTTTCTCTCTATTTATCTTCCGTTCTCCATGTCTCTCTTTGGCTCTCTCCCCATCTCTATTTCTCTCTATTTATCTTCCATTCTCCATGTCTCTCTTTGGCTCTCTCCCCATCTCTATTTCTCTCTATTTATCTTCCATTCTCCATGTCTCTCTTTGGCTCTCTCCCCATCTCTATTTCTCTCTGTTTATCTTCCTTTCTCCATGTCTCTCTTTGGCTCTCTCCCCATCTCTATTTCTCTCTATTTATCTTCCATTCTCCATGTCTCTCTTTGGCTCTCTCCCCATCTCTATTTCTCTCTATTTATCTTCCATTCTCCATGTCTCTCTTTGGCTCTCTCCCCATCTCTATTTCTCTCTGTTTATCTTCCATTCTCCATGTCTCTCTTTGGCTCTCTCCCCATCTCTATTTCTCTCTGTTTATCTTCCTTTCTTCATGTCTCTCTCCCTCTTTCTTTCTGTGTGGGGTGTGGTGTAGTTCTCCAGAAGTGTGGCACAGCCTTCTTGTCTGGCTGCCGGGTTCCCTTTGTGTCCAAGGTGGTGACAGGCAAGCTAGATACTGTTACCCCTCCTCTTCTGTCTCCCCGTAGCAGATACACAGCTCCAGCTTTGCTATTTAATGTTTCTGTTTGCATTCTACAGTATCAGCGCACACATGGTTATGGCCGCAAGGGAAGAGAGAGTCGAATGTCGACCTCGACCAACCCAATAATGTAAAATCTCCCCATTCAGTAGTGTCAGTCAAAACCATTTCAGTATTTACAAGAAAACAAGCAATATTATGCCAGACTACTAAAATCCCAGCCTCCCGTTTGTCCAGTGCAATAATAGCTCAGCTTATTTTCTACCACTACAGTGCAGTAGCTAGTCAAAGTGCATTTATAGTTGACAAATGTGAAGCACATGCATTCTCTCAGAAATAGAAAAAAAGCCGGTATAAAAATGACTGTACCAAAGTAAAACTACTAGGCCCATGGGAATGAAACGTTACAGAAAAACAGTTCGTTTGTAGCTTCCTTTAGCAAATGACTAGGCCTGCATGTTAGCGAGCCAAATAAACTTCAATATATCCTCTACAATGTTAGCGTACTTAGCTAGGAAGATATCTGTTTTTAAGTTATTTCAGGTGAGAATTCAGGGGGTTCAATTACCTTACATAGCTATTTGGGTACCAGCTAAATTGCTTTGGTTACATCAAAAACGTTTTTCTCAAATATTTTTGATTTGTAAAATAGATATCAAGGCAGATGAAGCCTTTATATTAAAATCACAGCTAAGCTGTGCTCATTTGCTGAGCATGTCTGGAACCTTTTCACCTGAAACGGATTTGTTTGCATTGACAGGTGCCAGGCTAGTTGTAGGCAGTGCTTCTCCACCACCTGGCTTCAGTCTGAAGCTGCCTCTGTCCTGTGATGAGCACATTTGCAGTTTGCTGACAGTACAGCATGCCTCAAATTGTATATGAACTATCGCAATCCCTTATCTCTGAAAACATATGCTACATGTTCTTTCTGTTTTGCTTGTTTTATTATTGGTTATTTAATCATGAATGGTCAAATGCTCTCTTATAGTGCTAGATTACCAAAATGTTAGGAATAAAGATGCTAACATGTCATCTGCCTATTCTGAAACCTCTACAAAATGTTGTCCATATTTGGTTATGGCAGTCGATTGGGCCACTGCACGCTGCACTGACAGGAACTAAACACACCATCACGTAGATCTTCCAGTTCACAGTATGCAGGCAAACTCACCTTAACACACACACAGCAAGTGCACGCACACAGATTGTCAGACTAAAAAATACATGGAAACACAATTTACTTACTTAGATGGTACAGTTGATTCTAGCTTTATTTTATAATTTGAATACTTACATAGCACAACATGAGCAGAAACAACCCCATGTAACTAAGAACTTATTTTCCTAGTCTGTGAGAGAGCAAGTTATTAATGTCATAATTAGTGGAGTGCGACTTCAGACAGAAAAAGAATGTTCACCAATTCCATTCTTAATTCAACTCTCTCTCTCATCCCCTTCTTCTCTTCTATCTCTTCCGTTTTCTTCCTCACATCTGAGCCCAGTAGTAGAGACAACAGGAACAGTTTTATAATATGACTCACAGACTAATGGGTCTTAGTTAATTAATGTTTGTGTGTGTGCGAATGTCGGGAGGGGAGCGTGTGTGGGGACTAATCACACTGCGTACCCTCCAACAGTGCAGATTTTAATTTTAGCACGGCACTCAAGTTTCTATCTGTGGTCGCAACAGTTATATAATTCCTTCAAGGAAGGCGTAATTACAAACGAACCAGTTTTCTCCTATAGAGAGGCCACAACAATAACCAGAAAACTCATAAATGCTGAGGGATTGAATGGGTCCGTTATGACGTCAGAACGGCCCATGACTCACCGTTCAACACCACCCATCCAAAGTTTAGGTTTCTATGGTTGAGGAGGACGTTACACAACGCATCCAGACTACCTATGTCGGCCATTCATTGTTTTGTAATGGCTTCTCAGAATATCAATCAATTTCTTCTCCTTTTCTCTCCACTCAGGCTCTGTGTCTGCTAGGATGAAACAAAGTTATAAAATGATAAAATGCCTTTTCTACCTTTGTTGTGGCCATGGGAACCAACCAGTTATGGAATACCACTGCAACATAAGGCGGATACACAATAACTAGATATTAAATCATAATCTTGGTCTGTGTGCAAAAAAAAAACTAAGTCCAGGACCAGTTGATCCCTGTCCATCTATATGTACTTATCAGACTGCATGGTTGGAAAAGGTACATGAGGCCCAGATTTATAAAGAAACCATCGCTTGAGACTTACGTCCTACACCATGCACACGATCAGGCGTACTCTCTTCTAGATTCTGGTTGCCATATTAATACTGAGTGAAAATCTGTCAAAGTTTGCTTAGAATTATGAGATTAATGCGCAGCAGTAGTCCTGGTTGTGAGTTAGGGTCACTGGTGATTTGGCCAGAATGAAAATTGCGCAAAAGTCCATGCTTGAGCTGGTTTTCCTCTAGATTCCCAAGATATTTTGAGATATGTATGAAACAAAAAACACTTTCTGACCATGATGAATATAGCCAAACTAAACAGATGGGAGGTGTTCGGTCCAGAGCTTCCCCTTTCCGAGGCAGGGGCTTTCCTTCCTTCGCACAGCGGCAATCAGAGTCGATGGGTGCATTCCCCACCGACGCAGAGCAAGAAGTGTCCTTTAGCCAGCTCATTTTACAGCTCGGCAACAGATAACTGTAACATTAACACCACGTCCCCCGCTCTTCCGTGTTCCTCCAGGACCACGCGGAAATCAACTCCACTGTGTTGCGCAGCGAGACCAACACGGCCCGGGTGGAGGGCCTCCGGGCTGCCACAGTCTACGTTGTGCAGGTGCGGGCCAGGACAGTGGCCGGCTTTGGCAAATACAGCGGCAAGATGTGCTTCCAGACTCTCACAGACGGTAAGGGGAATACAGTAAGGGATTGGAGGAGGTCCAGTGAAATGGGGTGGTTGGGTGGGAGCTTGGGAGTGTGTGCATGTGATCTGTGCCTCTGGAAACGCTCATCACAGGGTTTTTTGGGGGGCAGGTCCTTGCTGGGAATATTTTATTTTACACAAGTTTATGTTTATTCACTACAGGTGAGGTTTAGTGTTAGGCATCAGGACTGGGGTTTAGGTAGAAAAGCATTTGGGCTGTGTAATTGCACTTGTGAGAGCCAGAAGTCTTTTCCAGTTATGAACAAATGGCAAACCAGGCGATTGAGAATATTTTGCTCACTGGTTTTAGGCTTCGGTTAAAGGTTAGCATTATACTTAGGTACAAGGTTAGGGTTCCAATGTAATGTTAGGCTTCATGTTAGAAGTTATCCCTAAACCTGAACTGGAATTCATTGTCACATAAAAACGATTCAATTGGAATGCCTTTTTCATCACTAGTAAAATGTGTGTGTGTCTTTTAAATGCTTGCGGATGACATGTGGATTGAGAGTTTTTATTTTATTTTAGTGTGTAATAGTCGGTCCCTGGATCCCAATAACTGTGCGGCTGTTTATGAATATTTTCTTTCATTAATCTTCTAAGTTCTAATCAAAACGTAGGAGACTGTGACTCTCAGACTTTGGAGTTCAGAATGTTGGCTTTTAGCATCTTGTGTGTGTGTGTGTAACTGACTGCGTGATTCAAACGACTTAGCTAATTGGTTTTTCATTGAGCCTGTCTGTTGTGAGGAGCTATCCCAGAATGCTTAGCTGTGATTAGTGGCTGATGTGATTAATTATTTATCGCCGGGGGTTAGATTGTTTACAGGTTCTCAACACCTGCTGTATTGGAGAACTGTGTGCATGCGTGCATGTGAGTGTTGAGGTGTTTGTTCATGAGTATATGTCATCGCAACATATATGCTGTTAGATGATTTTCTACACTATGCATTTGGTGGAAGTTGCCCTTTTAAAGAAAGATCTAGGGTCAGCTGGTCCTTGCTGAATTGTAAAGTGTAACCTTAAAACGCCAAACCTTATTCTCTGTTATCCATGTCCAGGGGCATATGTCCACTTGAATGAAAATAATACCTCATAAAATGTTGTATCTATTTTCCTTTTTCATATAATAATTTAACACAATACTGCCATCAAAAGGCAGAGTGTCTTAACTTTGAATTTGGTCAAAATGTTGTTATATATCGAAGTACCGTATTTTCCGCACTATAAGGTGCACCGGATTATAAGGCGCACCTTCAATGAATGACCAATCTTAGAACATTTTACATATATAGGGCGCACCAGATTATAGAGTGCATAAGATATTGCAGTAAAATGTTGACTGGGTTTGCGTTATGCATCCACTAGATGTGCTAAAGGGAATGTCAACAAAACAGTCAGATAAAGTCAAATTTTATTAAGCGTTCTGACAACTCCGTTCACTCCCATGGTAACGTTGTTCAAACGTTAATGTGAATATTAACATTATCTCCCAGCCGGGCTCACTCTTCTCCCAAACGTGGAGAGGAACTTTTCCCTAATTCAGTAAACACGTATTAAAAGAAACAGTCTGATACCACTAAATCAAACGTTAATGCATAACTCAAGGGAACTTTTCCCTAATTCAGTAAACACGTACCTTAGTAAAAGAAACAGTCTGATACCACTAAATCAAACGTTAGTGCATACTCAACATTGTTCAGTTACATATAAAACGTAAAGCTAAATTTTTTCATTTCATTCCCCGTCCACGAATCCCTCGAATTCTTCTTCTTCAGTGTCCGAATTGAACAGTTGAGCGACTACGGCATCCAACCTGCCCCGCTTCCTCTTGTCATTACCTGAGTCAGTGTCGCTGCTGTTGCCTGGCAGTTCAGAGATTATTCCTGCCTTTGTGAAAGCTCGGATCACAGTTGAGACCGATATATCCATATATGGATCCATATATAAAGCGCTCCGGATTATAAAGGGCACTGTCGTTTTTTTGGAAAATTAAAGGCTTTTAAGTGCGCCTTATAGTGCGGAAAATGCGGTAAACTTTTCTAACGAAATATTTCGATTCAATGGTGCTCTGTTTTCGAGATATAATGATGTAATAATTGCGTTAACTACAAAATCGGTCATTAAACTAAGGACACATTATAACCGGATCAGCTTCTGTAATTCAGTAGCAATATGGTTAGAATACCTGCTGACCTGAAGACCATCATGCGGTTTATTCATGATTTTAAGAAGTCATAATGACTAGGCCTAGGCTAGCTACTGAACTGGCAATGTCATTGTGCTTGCCTTGCGCCGCGCCCTGCTAATCTAGTTCCTTGCATTTATCTCTTGCTGCGCCCCTTTCTGATTTCAACTTCCCCAAAAAATGATCCCCTAGTTTAGAAGCAAACAACTAGCTTAATTAATATAAAGTCTTAAGCCCCTTTCACAAATTAAGTAGGATATATGCCTGAATGCTGAATACGTCCACTATTGCAAACAGTTTTCATATTTCGAATGTAGAACTCATAAAGCATCTATTAAATCAATAAATGACTGTAGGCTGGCTACAGAAAAGACAAATAGTTTTACTGGGTCTTCGATAAAGTCGTTCTAAATTAAGTAGCTCTATAGAATTGAGCAAATTGAGCGAAAATGTATTGAACGTAAGAAAATAAAAACATAACTGAAATATGTTTTGAACCCAAAAAATAAAAGCAAGGTTTACAAGAAATACAAAATTAAATCTTATGAACAAAATCATTCAAACGTGGTAAAGGTGTATGCTTAACTCAATAAATGGATTTGCAACATCCAATCTTAACATTTCTGACGTCAGCATGTTTAGAACAAAAGTATAAACACAAAGTTCCTTGATGGTTCATATAGCCAGAGCTGTGTGTAGTTTGTAAATTCCAAGTATGCTTTCATCAGATTTGATGAAACATTACCATAGTGCTGTCCCATTCCTGTTTATAGCATTTTGAGCCCTTGAAGCCTCTTGCACTCAATCACTTACCAGATGACGTCAATTAAGTCTGTGAGGTTTCAGGGCTTAGGGTTTAGGGGAGACGCTGGGATTGGGCCTTTAAAGCTTTGATGTTTATAATGTTTCTGCATATCACATCTGCTGATGTGAATGACTACTCTGTAGTTTTTCTTAATATGTCATAATATGTTCTATTTAAAATATACTTCATTGTCTTTATTGCTTTATTTTAGTGATTCTACCAGACGTACAAAATTTGGTTAATAGCGATTAATCACAGCAAATTGTGCGAAGAATTAGTAAATCATGTTTTATCGATTCCCAGCCCTAATATATGTAGATATATATTTATATATATATATATATATATATATATATTAGGGCTTTGCTTGTGGTAGCCACAGACTATTGCGCTCTCCTTATCTTTCTGAATGATTTGTCTCTAGTTTTGTCATTTGCCAGTTTCCTTGTTGTTTACTTGTTGCATGAGATGGTACCTGCCGCCCATTCAGGTTGCACATTCAGTTCAGCTCTTCCTGGATTGCACATCCATACATGCTGTGCCTACCAGTCTCAAGAGTATGGAGAAAATACCAGGAGATGGGCCATTTCACGAGGAGAACTGGACAAGTCCGTAGAGACAGACCTCCACGTGCTAACCAACATTACCCTAAATATTGTTATTTACTAGAATGAAATCCTCAGACCCATCGTCAGACCTTACACTGTTGCATTGGGGTCCTCCTGGTGCAGGACAATGCCCAGACTCATGTGACCAGGGTGTGTAGGCAGTTCGTGGATGACAAAGGCATAGATGCCATTGACTGGCCCTCAAGTTTCCAAGGTGTGAATCCAATTGAGAACCTCTGGGACGTTATTTGTGGGTGCATGCAATGTCACCAAGTAGCTCCACAGACTATCCAGGAGCTCACTGATGCCCTGATCCTGGTCTGGGAGGAGATCCCCCAGAACACCATCTGCAGTCTCATTCAGAGCTTTCCCAGAAGTTTTCGGTAGTGCGTACAGAAACGTACAAACCACATGTTAGTTCAGTTGTGTACTGTGATTTACTTTGGGTAAATTTGAATCCACAATCGGTTTGTGATTTTGGTTTCCATTGACCGTTGTCAAGTAGATACGGAGTGTGTCCTTTAAATGTTCTTTAGGCATCTGAAACAGTTCTTTTACAAAACCTGTCATGCTGGTAAGGAAGTAATTCAGTCAGGAGGCCATTGTGTTTCCACAGTGAAGTTCACCAATATCTCCTACCTCCTCCTCCTATACACATATTATGGTAAAAACGATGATCAGTCAAACCCTTTTTCTTCGGCCGTTGTCACAAAAAACCTACACAGACCCCAAGGAGCCATTGATAACCCCAGGTCAGGGCAAGGTCTGAGCTTTGGAAGAAACTTAGAGAGGAGTTGGGCACTTCAATGATGTACGGTATGGATGAAGATGACATGATGGGGCGTAGTTACCTGTGTACAGCAGATGTTGCCCGTTGCTGGATTGCTCCTCCCAAGCCTGGATCGGCAATTAAGTCACGTGGACACGCACGAACGCGCCCCCCAGAAGCCCGGAGGATCATCTTACGGTACATCCTTTGGCCCGCTGCCACAGCACAACGTTTGCGGGGACAATTAGCGCCTGGCGGCGGAGGGAATGCCTTCCTCTCCACCACCCTCCTCAGCCACCTCACTCAATTCTAATAGATTTATGGGGCTTTGTATTGCTCTCGGAACCGTCCCTCTTTCCTCCGTGGATCATTTCTGCCTAGCCCACTTTGCGTTCTGTCCACTGCCAGCCCTCTCTCATTCTACCCCCCCAACACGCTGCCAACGCGTTGTCACATAGCTGACGCGGGTGCCTTCTACCCCTCCAGCCGTTATCCCTTTCCTTTGTTGTTTGATTGACAGGCGGAACGAGGTGGGGATGATTGGCCTATCATTAGTGAGGTGTGTGTGATCTGGGACTGTGTGTGTGTGGTCACAGCTTGAAAGCGACGAGTCCCATTTCCTGCAGTCAGATGCGGACACCAGACTGATTGTTATGCATCATTGTTTACTGCTAGCTAGCACTCCGACTGTTGATTTCTGATCGTCAAGCACAATCACCATTTTCCTCCTGTTCAAGATACTCCCTTGGTAGCATAAAATATGACTTCACAAAGAAATAGCCAGGCTGATGAAAAAGTAGGCATAGAAAGTAGGCATAGGAGTCAAACTACCAAGTGTAATATTAGCACTTATTTGTTATTTGATAGCTATTTCAGATACTATATCCCTGCCCAAAAGACTTTCTCCCACTTCTCCCTTTGTCTCTTAAATCCCATTGCTGCAAAGCGATTTCATTTGGAAGTTGTCAGTTTTCCCAAAGCAAATGCAATCTTTCTGAAGGAGCCCTATAGCGGTAGCCCTGAGGCCTAAGTCACAGAGGACAGCCACACAAAGGCTGAGACTCACTTTAGCGTGTCTTTGGGTGTTATTCAGTCTACCTTCTGAATTACAGCTGCGTCGTCTCCGTCATCGCTAATGCTCGGCTAACATTTGGCTGGCGTTAAGCTAACTTTTAGCTAACGTTTAGCTGGATTCCTGACTGTCGGTGAGCAGCTTGTGTTCAAATTCCAAGGTGTTCTGTCACATCTGCCTGACTGTGACAGGGAGGATTAGGTACGATGGCAGGATCACACAAAGACGTTCTCGCTCTTCCCATTCTTATGATCATTTGTCCTCGTTCCCTTTCTCGCGGCTCCTTGTCAGTCTCTCCCTCCCTCGCTCTGTGTCTCTTTTCATAGTTTTTTCTTTCTCATCCCTCTCTCCTTCTCCCTCCCTTTCTCAAAGAAGTGTACAGGTGATAGTCGACGCAGCTTCGCTCAAGTCTGTCAGTCACTCGCAGCGGAGCTCAATGCCTCTCGCTCAACATAGCTCAGAGCTGAGGCACCTCTATGTTGTCTTTATCCTCAGGCGCACCTGGATTAACCACTCTGTTCTTCCCGTCTCTCTGAACTTGTTACCTTGGTTTGTCTCTCTACCCCCCCCACCTCACTCAATACATCCTCCCTTTTCCACCTCCCTTTCACATGGCCCTCAGTACGTCGGTATACACCCTATCCTCCTTGCTCCTATCTCAGCATTTACATTTTTTCTGTCTTCAAATCTCATTCTCCTCTTTCTTATGTCTTTTCTCTCTGGTTCTCCACTATCTCCCCCACCCTTCTCTCTCTTTCTCTCCCTCTCTCTCTTGCTCTTTCTTGTCTGTCTCTAGATGACTTTAAGTCAGAGTTGAGGGAGCAGCTTCCTCTGATCGCTGGCTCTGCTGCTGCGGGAGTGGTGTTCATTGTGTCTCTGGTGGCCATCTCCGTCGTCTGTAGCAGGTGGAGTATGGTCAACATGGCCGCGCCTTTCATGTACCCACAGCTATATGCTGCTATGCCTTTCCCATAATATCCACGCACGCACAGGCAGACAAACACTTAGCAGGAGGTTAAATAAATTGTCCGTCTGCTTCACAAGTCATCGTACATTCCTCTATGAGTCATTAAAAGGTTCACGCTGAGTTGACCTGCGTAAAATGATGCAAGCCAATTAAATCGTAGACGGAGCGGCGTTTCTCGCTCCTCTCCTCACAAAACAAACCCAGCCAACGTGGAATTCAGAATTCGCCAGCACCGCGTGTTGCTCGTAGCATTGCAGGAGTCAGGCACAACACTTTGATGACGGAGGGGGCAGAGGAAGAGAGATGAAAAGCTACAGAGATGCTATCACAGAGCTAATTAAAATGTAAAAAAAGCTGCTCATTTTCCTCCAAATTCAATTTAGGGCATGTGATACGGTTAACCCAATACTGTTAAGCATCGATTCATTTCCAACTGCGTTGCTTTTAGGCCTGATTAGTGAGACTTCACAAAGACTCAATCAAACATTTACTTGCTCCTTTGTTTACATTACATTTAATGTAACTTGCCTTTCTTTGACGGTTAAGGAAACGGGCGTACACCAAGGAAGCCGTGTACAGCGACAAGCTACAGCATTACAGCACTGGACGAGGTGAGTTTCCAACCCCATAAGGTTTAAGTTAGGGTATGTGACAAGGTTGAGGTTGAGTTTCCTACCCCATTTGGGTACGGAACAAGGTGAGTTTCCTACCACATTTGTTAGGTTACGGGACAAGGTGAGTTTCCTACCACATATGGTTAGAGTTTGGGTACATGAAGAGGCAAGGTTCCTACCACCATCGGTTAGGGTTAGGGTACAGGCCGAGACGAGTTTCCTATCACATATGCTTAGGGTACAGGACGAGGTGAGTTCCTTACCACATATGGTTAGGGTACAGGCCGAGACGAGTTTGCTATCACATATGCTTAGGGTACAGGACGAGGTGAGTTCCTTACCACATTCGATTCGGGTACGGGACGAGGCAAGTTTCCAACCACATCACCGCACAAAACGTATTTTACTTCCTGACATCAAGTGCAGGACATCAACCGACAATCATTTCTCTGGATTTTAACCTTAATCGAACCACAAGATTATTCAATTTGTTCATTGCGGACAGCAAAATTATTCCTGCGTGTTCATGTGTTGAGGGAAAAATATGCTCACTGATCCAACAGAGGGTGACATTTAATCTCTTTTTCCTTTTTAAGTACAATCGACTGGCACACATTTCTCTGGGCTGTTGTGACTGTCCAGTTACTGACACTGCAAAGTTGCCTCAGAGTAAAGCTACGCGAGACAAAAAACCCAGCCTGGCTGAAGGCCCATCTAGCTGTCTAAAAGAGGCCTCCCTCGAGGAAACTGAGGTTTTTCACGGCTGAAACAGAAAGGCGTTGCTAAGCAGCTCAGTTTTGGTCGCAGCCAAAGGAGCCATTGCCCAGAGCTCATTAGAGAGCCAGAGAGAAATAAAATGGCTCCTAGTTTTCTTTTCCCCCCATCAGACTGTCAGAAGAATCAATGCTCGCAGTTGGTTCAGTCAGAGGATATCTTAGGGAAAGCGAATGCAATTAACATCAGATGTGGGCGAAACGTTAGCCGTGCTAGCTGCGCTAATCATGAAATGAGCAATTTGGAATGGAGGGGAAACAGCGATAAGTGTTCCTATTCAGCTCGTGTTGTTCCCTCCACTCATTCCCGCTGACTAGTGATAATGCTCAGGAGTTGATTTTGTCTGATCTTTTCCCCTCTGTTATTGGAAAGACATTTTTTTCAATTACTGTTCATTTGGAGAGAAAAAAACAACAATTGCCACTTCAGAAGAAACTATTGTTCTTGTTCTAAATGCTGTACATTTCTAGGTTGCCACAACGTGTTTCTAGTTTTTACGCCAGACTGTTGGGAGGTAGGAAGCTGTTGATGTGCGATGCAGTAAACAAAAATACTTCTGGGAGTTCAGTACACATGTTAAACTCTCTCAGAAAAAACATTCTTTTAAAGATGTGCAGACAACCAGAACTGCACACGCGTTCCGTCATTTTTCTTTTTATGCGGTTGCTGGAAATGGCATCGGAGATGGACATTGACCACTATCCGTCTTCATTTGACTCTCCTCATGCAACATTTTCAAAGGAATTAATTTCACTTCACACACACACCTTGTTGGATGGCTGGTGGAAGAACTGTTCCATGGCCGACTGCTCCATGTCAGGGAATGGTGATAGCATGCTAACAGCATGCTAACTGGTGCTGGGGCTTAAGGACAACAGATGTTATGGCACAGAGTACCGGCGGGTCCGGTGCCAGCGGGGGGGCACACGGAGGGAGATGACAGGGAGGGGGAAAGGGCGTGGGGGAGACGCAGGGTTGAGGGAGATGTGAGACGGTGGGCGGGGCCACGGTCAAGGGGAGTGGCGAGAGGAGGAAAGGGGGAGGAAAATAAAGAAAAAAAAACAGGAAGAAGGGGAAGAGGCGAGGGTGAGAATGCACAATGTCTGTCCTCCCGTCTACTGGACATGAACTGCCGCTTGTTTGTGGAAAAGTACTGGCAACTGCTCCCGTGCTGTTGACAAGGCATCCATACCGGTCACACTGTGCGTTCCAGCTGAACCAGTGCCTGTCAACAGCCACATAAGAACACTTGTCAACGTGTGATCAATGACATTCACGACCTCCCGCACAACGCATATTAAATGTTCCCGTACATATCCGGTTACATGCATCCAGACGTGGCTGTATGTCCCACACATGTACAAACTTGTTTACCCGTCTCGGCACTGGGTTGTCTCAGGTGATTTTGCCTGCCCTCCGGCATCTGGCCCAAGCAAGACAGCCGATTTGCACTGTGACCGATTTGAATATTTACTGCATGACAAGGGCCCGGCCTCTTCTGACAGCAATGCCAATCATTGTAAACAAATTGTATTTTACTAAGAAAGCTTTTTGCGTGCTAGACCAAGTTAGATTTACATTTACTATCCGGGCCAGAGGCATGCTAATCCTGTTTGATTTGCGAAATGCAGAGAGTTGTGTATTTTCTCAGCGTGACTTCGGCCTTAATAAGACCCAGGTTTTTTTTCCATCAAACGCTGGCTAATTAAATGTGTTTATGAAAAGAACTGAACTCATAATGAGCAGTATTTGATTTCATACGTTTGGTCTGTAGAGCATATTAGCGCATGCATATGTTGCCGTAGAGTACATTAGTTTGGGTCAGTGTGTACGTCTGGGTCACATCTGCGCCGTGAATAGTTGTGAATATTCCTTCTCTGTATTTCATTTTTTAGACTAGGGTTGGCATAAAAAACGTTTGTTTACATTGCTAAAACATGTGTAAAAGTATAGAAATATTAGTGTAGGTAACTCGATCTCTTCCTGAATTTGAATGAAATAAATAGAAGCATTATTGGCAGGAATGGATGGTAGCCACTGTAATAATAAAGTATAAAGAAATGTAAGATATTAACCCGCCTCAGATTATATCATGGGTAGCCTGTTGTATAAAAACAACCAGACACAAATGTGTGTTTAATCATTTATTCTCTTTTTCCTGAAGAATATTAGGATCAAATAATTAGTTTATTTTGGTTCAGTGATTTAATTTTAAATCTAAACATTAACTACAAAATAGTAATCAATGCTATATAAAATGATGGCGTAATTGAACTGACAGAACATAGATCAATTAATGCTACGGTATAACTGATGTAAAAAAGTTGAAATGCGTCAAAAGCATGTCTTCCTCTATATCTCCATCTGTCTGTTGTTGCCTCTTACTCTGTTTGCTTTTCTTTGTCTCTCTTTCTCTAGGTCAATTTAATTGAAATGTCTTGTCTCATAAAATATTTTTATATGTATATACATTGTTTCAGTTTCTATCTCTTTGTCGTTTGCCGTCTCTTTGTCTTTTTCTTTTACTCTCCCACACGTCCAACGGACGCTCAAACCCGATCAAGGAGCTATGAAATATTAAGACTTAAATACATTTTTTATCTGTGGGCAGGGAAAATATTTAAACAGGGCTTCACGAGCAAAAGAGACAGAGAGCAAGAGAGAGAGAAGATAAAGTGTTTGCTGTTTAAATAATACATGAAAGTGTGCATGGAGATGTGGAATTTGAAATAAAAAGCAAGTGTGTGCAGTGCCTTCTCTGCATATATGTTCATGATTGCCTGCGTGTGCACAGAGAGGAGATTCCCGACAGGCATCCGACGGTATAACGCGTGTGCGTTTCAGTCGGTAACGTGTAGGGAATGCTGTTGCCGCGTGCCGATCTCCCGGCTCCCCCTTATCATTAATCCAGTCTCCACCGAGTTTCTAATCAGCAATTAACATCTGCAGAGATATGGTTCAAGATAATTAGTTTACTAACTAGCCAGAGCTTCCAGTCAAGAGCTCAAGGTAAGCTGCCTCGGTCTCATTCTTCTCTAGAACTCAGCCAGCCCTCTGCCACTTGAGATGGCTTTGCTTTTTGACTGCACCCACATGTGAATCAATAGCTGCGGTTTAGGCGATGCTCGGGAGGAGGTGATAGGTTTATGTCACATTTGCCGTAGCGCCTGCCCAGTCAGAGACTGTCAGTGTTCAGGTCTTTCATGTGGCTTTGTTATCCGATGACTATAATAAATTTTACCTGAGCATCCCTCTGTACAATATGGCTGACAGCCAGTAGCAAAGCAATTAGAGCATTTGACTGGTAACCCATCGGTTAGTAGATCAAATCCCTGAGTTACGCCCCTTCCGTTTTGGAGCAAGACCATTGTTTCTAAGTGTTTTTGTGAGACACTCTGGATAAGTGCGTCTACTAAAAGACTAACATGGACATATGCAGTGTTGCCATTTCAGATCCGTATTCGTTGTTATCACTGCATGTGTTGAATATGTTTCTCAATGCCGGCAAGCCATCTCATCTGACCCGGAAACAAGCGTACATCCATTCCCAGACATCCCTCAGCCGGTGGACTATAATCACTTATCTGTCGCTGGCTTTAAGAGCCAGTTGATAGCGGGGCTGTATTATCAGTGTATGAACTGCGAGGGGGAGAGAGGCAAGGGCAAAATTGGTTCTGTCGCTATCAAAGGGCAAAGATGAAGAGAGGGACAGGAAAAGGCGGTCTTTGTTTTTTTTTCTCATCCTTTCGCTCTTTCTCTTGCTTTCACTCTCGAGGTTGTCCGCGCGTTCTGAGTTTTTTTAGCACTCTCATTTTATTCATTGCTTTCTCTCTCGGTCTCGTCTGTGTTTGTTTACCATCTGATAAAACATACTTATTGAAACGTCACTATTAGTTAGGATTGCTTGTTTCTAGGAGAGCGTTAAAAGGAGTCTTAATGGACTTACAGTGGTGATTCAGTTCCCATACAGCTGCTTGTTTTCCTCCACTCTAAGTCGGATTCATGGAAACATAATACTTATTCATACAAACCTTTTAAAAGGTCATGTTGCCACAGAACTATCCTTTTACAGAGTTTCTGATAGCCTAGCGGTTACACCGACAGGTTGCCCGATCATATCCCCGAGCCAACAGAAAAAATCTGTTGCTCTGTCCGGAAGCAAGACCGTTAAACTTAAGTGTGAGGCAGCTCCCCACACCTGTCTAATTCAAATCGGGTTGGGTTCAACTTTGAAGGCAAATGTTTGTTGGATCATGTATGCAAACTGACAACGTTCCATTCTGTCACGCACTCAATCGACATGTGAAGTGAGTCTTCCCATTGCTTTTTTTCACCATTACCATCAACACTCTCCAAAATCACCAAAGTTCTGCAATCTTCACTGAATATTTACTGGCCACTCTGATTGGTTTTAGAGCTCTCCCTGAGAGCCGACATGTCTAACTGCCCCTCCCCACTGGGCTGCCCGACCCACTTCTCAGGCTCACCGGGGATGAAGATCTACATTGACCCCTTCACCTACGAGGACCCCAATGAGGCCGTCCGAGAGTTCGCCAAGGAGATCGACGTCTCCACGGTTAAAATCGAAGAGGTTATTGGCGCAGGTAACTTGGTGTGAATGGATGTGTGAGGGCAGTGTCTTAGGGTTTGTGGGTATGGGTATAGGGTTTGCGTGTGTTCTCGTGTGTGTGTGTGTGTGTGTGCTCACGGAGACTTGGTTAAATTGCAGGTATGTGACATGCTTGCTGTATCAAATAGGCCAACTTGCATCCCCCAGCAAGGTTTATCCAAAAATAGATTTAGCCTATAGCCCCTCCCCACTCACTCTTTCTCTCTTCTATCTCTCTTACTTTATCACACTCTTATTATTTTTCTTATTTTTTTACTGCATTTCTTTTTCATCTATCCCTGTCTGTCTCTCTCACTTTCCCACCGTATCCCTCTTTTCACACTCTCTCTCTCTCTCTCTCTATCTCTCTCTCATTTTCAGTCTATCTGGGGACAAGTCTTTCCTTCTAGTGCCAGGCCAGACCTGGTTGGCTGTACGTTGTCTGTGCTGGTGTGTTGAGTCATACAGAGACAAATATAACCGTGGGCTAATGAGACAAGGACTGGAATAGACTCTCGGGGTCTGGCCAGGACCCACTGCGTGATAGGTGCGAGGGAACCGGGATGGATGAGGGGTTAGGAGAGGAGACGGAGGACTGGGGAGTTTGCTAATTACAGATTTCTGTGTTTTGTTTATCCATGGCGTGGGATCTCCGCGGGATGCCTGGAGGATGATTAGTAATTAAGGATTAGAAATAGTTTGTATTTGCTGTGAATTTGTTGGGTTGTTAGTCTTTTCAGTTCTTGTTTTGAATGCACTCAGGGTCTAAGCTGCAGGGGAACAGGATAGACCCACAGCTGATTAAAGATAATAAAAAAAACACATGTTGCTGCAACCAGATGTATTTACACCTAGTTGTAGTGAAAAACATCAATTCTGGTCTTCATTTTGATGGTTCATAAATGTGAACATTTCATGTAATTCGGTTAACATTAAAATCAGCATTAGAGGGGCAACTTGCATATGTTGCTCCCTTCTCATTTAAAAAGGGGGTGGGGGGGAATGTCCATACACTCGTGCATCCCTCAGGTATTGAACCATCCACTAGTGTTAGTCATTAAGCAGGTTCTCAACCCCCCCCCCTCCCTCCCCCAGGTGAGTTTGGTGAGGTGTACAAGGGTCGTCTGAAGCTGCCGGGCAAGAGAGAGATCTATGTTGCCATCAAGACCCTGAAGGCTGGATATGTGGAGAAGCAGAGGCGAGACTTCCTGTCTGAAGCTTCAATCATGGGCCAGTTCGACCACCCCAACATCATCCGGCTAGAGGGTGTGGTCACCAAGAGTCGGCCAGTCATGATTGTCACAGAGTTCATGGAGAACGGAGCACTGGACTCCTTCCTAAGGGTGAGTTGTGGCACAGGTGGTGCATTGGCGAAGCGGCATAGGGCAAGAGTGCTGACCTAGGATCAGCTTGTCTAAGTAATCTTATTAGTATTTATTTAAAAAGCAAAGTACTCCCAGGCGTTTTCTGAGCATGGAACATGGAGGGGTTTCCCTCCACTGTGCTTCATTAAGAATTCATAAACCCTTTTTTCTGAATCAACAAAAACCAACTCTACTATTACTCTAATATTTGTTTGCTAAGAACGTGTCTGGCGATGCGCTGTGTGTTACACAGATTAAATAGACGAATACAGAGAGTCTGTGGCCGGAGCCCCGAGCGATGTGCTGGTGTGGTGCAGTATATCCACGACCGTCCTCCACGTGGTCCTGGTGCGTTTCCTCCCCTCACACCCCTGCCAGTAACGGCCGATCCCCCTCTCTTTTGGAGCAGCAAGGAACGAGCGAATGTACAGCTTAATCAATATTCAGCCAATTCTTTTTTCCCCCTCCCCATACCATCTAGTGGATCGGTTTTCCCACTCGTCTTTGATCTAGCGTTGGTTTAAAGGGGTCCTTTGAAGTTGGCTTTGCAAGCCCTTACATCCGACTAGTGTTCCCATCGATCTTACCCTACCCCGCTTATTTGTTACTGTGCGTTGTGTTCAAAGCTCCTCTGAGCGCCAGAGACCCTGGGCGAGACTAGGTGGGGTTTGGGGTGGGAGTGTTGAGTGGTTGGATGGTTAGGGAGTGTTGAGTTTTACTCAGTGTGATGGACAATGGCGCGATTTTCCATGGAAACATCCTCGAACAAAATGTTATAGACGGGACGGCGTTTGAAGAATCCAATTTGTGAATCAAAACGAATAGCCTCCCAGCCTTTGATGTCAAAGCGGAGATTAGAATCCAGACAAGGGAGCTGTCTGGGACTTGGGTTGATATGTCTGATCCCAATCAAAACCAAACAAACATGTATCACTGTAATTTCCTTCAGTTACATGCTGTCCTTCATAGACCGGTTGTGCCTCGTCGAGAAATAGGTCACAAAGAGATGGTTCTGCAGCTGGTTGATGCTGTTTGTCACACATTCTGTGTGTGTGTGGGACCGTGTTGCCAAGTGGGACGGCTGATGTTCTCTCCTCGTCCAAGCGGGTGCCTTTACATCCTGGCTTCAGTGACAGGGATGAGTCCGTAGGCTTTTTCTAATCTGGGAGCAAATCCCAAAGGTCGTCGGTGGAATTCGCAGCCCAGCTATTCAACGTCAGGAACATGTTGGCTTGGCGTGCCCTTATACAACCTGACACTCAGCCGGAATGTACTGTGTAGCATACGTGTGCTTCTTTTGCTGTCACGTTGATGTGGTTGTCAAGTTGATTGCACTGGAATTCACGTAGAACCGCCCATTCGAGCCGAACCAGGGCTTATTCTCACTTATCTCTGCCTAATGCTGTCAGACTGTAGACATGTGCACAGGATGTCTTGTTTGTTGTTGAAGTCTCTGCTGAAAATCCAGAGGATGGGCCTGTAGATGAAAAGGTTTCTTTCAGTCACAATATGGATGTTTTTGACATGGCCTCCGTCTTCCCCCCTTTCAGCAATAGAGGAAGACCTCAGTACCAACGAGGATGAAGCCACTGACAATCCCCAATCGTTAATTTTTTTTCACTCTGTCTCTCTCTCTCGTAGCAAAACGACGGACAGTTCACCGTGATCCAGCTGGTGGGTATGATGCGTGGCATCGCGGCGGGCATGAAGTACCTGGCGGAGATGAACTACGTCCACAGGGACCTAGCCGCCCGCAACATCCTGGTCAACAGCAATCTGGTGTGCAAGGTGTCCGACTTTGGCCTATCCCGCTACCTCCAGGATGACACGTCTGACCCAAGCTACACTAGCTCTCTGGTGAGTTCCGCTAGCAACAATGAAAGGGTTCATTTGGTTTGTTTCTTCCTAACCGAATGCACCTGCAGCCCCCTCGCTGATCTCTTCCTCATATTTAATTTAGAATAGCCTATCAGGCAGAGGGGCCTACAGGAGCATATTGGAAAGAGTGCCTCGCTCAAGGGCAGGTCAAAGTAGATATTGTCAGCACAGGTATTCAAACCAAAGACCTTTCTGTTTGTGGCGCTCTAGCCACCGAGTTCTCTCCCCATCTGTCTCTCCCTCTGTCTCTCCTCTTTTAAAATTCCACTAGCCATCTCTCCTCCCGTCCCTATCCATCCTCCTTTCCGCCAGTCACGGCCCCGGACTGTCACATCTTCATTAGTGCCGAGACACGGCGACTCTGGGGAAGCCCCACCCCCTCATGGGCATGCAGGGGATGCGGGCAAACCAAAGGGCGCGTCAAACTGACAGCTGGATCCCCCTCAGTGCTACGGCCTCGGCCACCCCGCTCCCCCCCCCCCGGCCCCACCGACACCGTACCTCCTCATTCCTCATCACCGGGGCAACGTTATTAACATGGCAGCGGTGCAGTTCTGTAATTATCCGCCGCTGTCGGTACCCCTGGCGACTCCCCCTCTCCTCCCACAGGTTTCTGATGTAATTCTCCATGTCGTTCAAAACGCACACACACACAGTAAGCAACGCACGCTACACACGCACGCACTGAAGTTACTCGCGTGGGAGAGTGTGTGTCCACTGCATCAACTTCCATTTGAGACTGGACTGCTAATTAGTTGGATTTATGCGATGCTGTGTTGCTTGGCTGCTCCCGACGGTTGGAAGGGAGTACGGTTGGAGCGCCGGGTGCAGTACACTAGGGGTCGTCCTTTAGTGAGGTCAATTGTTTTAAAGGATATCGCGAAAGCTCTCGCCGCTTCGACCAAACTGCCCGAGGACAGCTTTTGGAAACAAATATTTCTATGCGCATAATAGGGATGAGGGAATTTAAATATGATTTCACAATGAGCCTTCTACAATTTGGGCTAAAAAAAACCCACCTACGAGTTAAAAAGAAAACTGGTGTAAGACTTCTAAACATAGTAGGCAGTCAAGGTGGTGTTAAAATAGGCTACTAAAAGCAGGTCCAATGCTTCTAAATATAGCCCAGCTTTGTGAAATCAAGGACACGACAACAATAGAAATTCACTTTAGTTTTATTTCTATAGAGAACACACCGGTCAGGAGATGATTAACAGCGTGCCTGAGTGTGCCTGTTTTTCTGTTTGTGACTGAGACTGAGGTCCTGGCGAGGCTGTTGATTAACAGGAAGTTGTGTTTTAGGTGTGAACAGGAAGTGTGGCAGAGTGCCAAAACCTGTTTTTGGTGTGCTGGGAACGTTTATTCACCAGTAGTAAGGTAGGCCGACATTGACTCCCAAGACTCTTAGGTTTAAGTCCCACTGTCTTACACAACGACTTGTTTGCTGACAAGATTTTTGATGCCACAATAGATAATGGAGGGTTACAATTAGACTATTGATTAATGCACGGCGGTCTTGATGTTTGTTTCCTATACAATATGGGCCCCTGAAAAAGAGTTTAGATCTCAGAGGGTTTCATATTGGCGATAACTGACAGGATTCCAAAAACTGATTGATTTTGGCTTCGTCGTGTTTCTCTGTAAAAAGGTACAATCACAGCAACCGTTTTGAAGCTGAACTGATCCCAGCTTTTCCGGACTGTAGCCAATACACTGAATTAGTGTATATTAATCATAATTTACACAACAGAGTCAGACAAAAGTCCCTGCAGACGTCCTCCCTTGACCTTTGTGACCTCAGCACTGGGTGCTGTCCGTCCTTTCCCCTCCGCTTTCCCGGAACATTCCGAGGACATAATGGAAGACAGCCAGGGTCCTCGAGTCACCTCGCGTGTTCCCTTTTAATTAAGCCGTGTGCATCGCAGACGCTCCGTGCCGACAACACCAGCGCCACTCCATCGACGACCTCCCCCCGGCGGTTACGAGGGCACGGCGACCGCCAAGGCAATCAAGAAGCGAGGCCAGCGCGCGGGGGGGGAGGCTGGTTGTGCGGGGGATGCCGAAGGCCGAGGTGGAATCAGGGAAAATTAAATTATGCCGACATCGCCTGATTTAGGCCTTCGACGTCCCCCCATCTGCAAATTAATCGTCCCATCCTCCGTTTTTTGGGTGTTTCCCCTACCGTTTCCAAGGGCACCAATTACATGACCTGGTCTCCAGAACAGAGGTGAGGAGAATTCTGGGCGACATGTTGTTAATTGCAGTGCTAACCCTGGGCTTGTGTGCAGAGTGTATTGAAGCCACATCCACTCGTCTGTCATCCTGGTGATAAAGCAAGTTATTTACATATAATTATACAAGTAATTTAGTGGACGCTCATCCACACAGTTATTTTTCTACGGAATTTGAACTCACAAGGACCTAGTTGGGTTTTGAACGAGACACGGTTTAAGAGATCAGGTTGATGGAAACGTCCTTGCATGGTCTGACTGCCTGTGCGGTGTCCCTGAAGCCGTGTGGAAGCTTAGGTTCAGGGATGTTAAAACGCAAGCTTTCACTGCGTCATTCTACCAATGTTCTTCTTATGTTCTCTAATTGGTCCCAGTCCAGCGCCATCGTAGGTGATGCGAAACTCCAACTGCTGTGTTAAAAACAAGGAATCGATCTCCCCCCAGTGTGTTCTTGATGGAAATGACAAATACAAACTCTAGTGAAAAGTTATTCTTCGCACCATTCAAACGATCTAGTAAATGATAAGGGGGTTTAAATAAGGTTTTGCCTTGTTAGTGCCCCAAAACAAAACGCTTCACAGGCTCTGGCTTTCTGTTTTTTTGGCCAAAAAATGGAAAGGCCTCTAGTCTGTGACTTGGACTGAGATAGCTTTTAGGAGCTTACGGAGAACAGAATTGTTTTCTCAACAAACCAGGGGCTGTAACTTTCCCATCAGTCCACCCATCTATTTACCCGCGTTATGCATCCACCCATATGCATCCACCCATTCATCGTTTCTCATCTCTCATCATTGCATCTTTCCCCGGAGGTCCATGTATCACACGGAGCTCACTCAGCGGATGTGCGCTTGTCTGCCTCTGTGCATGTTTTCCGTCGTGTGTGTGACTATTTCAGGGCGTATGCACGCACTTACAGACACGAAAGATGTCCGACAGGTTCTAAGTGGTTGACGAACATCGGAAAGGTTTGAAGTGCTTAATGGCCAGGGGTTGCGTGTGCTCACTGTCTCAGTGAAATGGATTGGCGAGTTGAAGCCGTGCCGTGTGTGATCACACCGCATTGATAGCCAAAGCCCAGTGGAATAGACATTAGGGAATTTGGAGTTGAGTAGTGGTGCACAGTCGCTGGTGGGACAGGATGCCTTTCATATCACGCAATGGATATTGAGCCTTAAAGGTGTTTTGGTTTAACGGAACAAAGAACCAGATGTCCTCACAAGAATAGTAAAACATTATAAACTACTGCCGTTCTTAGGACATAGTCAATATCAGGCTCAGGCGTTAGGGTCCAACTCCCAAATAGAGTTAGTGTTCAAGTTTAGGCTACTTCAAGGTTTAGGCATTACAAGTTAGGGTCAGGCATTAGGGATAGGATAAGTTTAGGCCTAAATGTTATGGAGGATAGGGAAAGGTTAGGGAAATTGTTAGTTAGGAAAGTTTTTGTTTCGTTTTCTGGGGAACCAAAAAAAGGATTAGGCAAATGTAATTTTGTAGGGACTTTTCTCTGGTCCCAATGAGGAGGGAAGCTATAGGCTGTTGCTTTTGAGGCACACAGCCTACCCCTACGGTGTGGGTTTCTGCTTTTTAAGGTCCTCACAAACGCAGTAAAACAATGTGTGTGTTCGGGCCTAATGCTCGCCTACATGTACGATCGAATGTGTGCACGTGTGTCATTGAGGCGTCATCGGGCTGGCGGAGGGAGGTTGAGAGACGAGGTCGCCCATTGCGCTGTAACGTACCTCATCCGTCAAACCGCGGCGACCCAACTGACATTACCTTCTCTCCGCTCCGGTGCCTCCGCTTCACCACTCACCCCCCATACTCATCTACCCTCTCTTTAAGTTGTTTGTTTGGTTTTCTATTTTCATCCTTTTGCACTTTCCATTCTCTCTTTGGCATATTGCACACAAGTCTTTTGTGATGTTTGTCACCACTGTGAATTATTAATGTGGCCTATGCTATAGCTGACTCAAGGGGGACAGCATTTCTGAGAAAAAACTTTCAGGAGAAAAGTGCCCATTTGGTCGAAAGGACAAGGATGTCCTTTCTCCCTGCAGAGTGCCTCATGTATAGATGCGTTTCATACAACATTCATGAAGTGTCCAAAACAGGGTCAACTTTCAGCTTAGCCAACCAGGATGTGAATGGACGTTCCTCATGAACGGGATTCACGTTGTCTTGATTGTGTCCACAACACTGGGAAACGTTCAAAAGCATTTTGCAACAGAAAACGAAACAAGGGTTAGTCGTTGACCCATTCCCGTTTGTACTTTTCAGTCTTATGTTTTATCCGCACCTTGTGAACACTAAGTCTTTCTTTGCTTCTTTTGCTCGTAGGCGAAAGCCATTTCCATTGCTGTAGAAAATATTAAAAGCTGTGCCATGAGGTGCTTGACAAACACATCCATCCAGACTCCTACATAAAAGCGGGAATACAGCTACTCTGAAGCAATATGTTTTTTTTTTTCTACATTTGATTTACCGGCTGTCATGTGTTCCAGACCAAGCGCTGTCTATGAGGTGAGCCTTGATGATCGGCCATCTGTGCGCACCTAGGTGTACTTTCTGTGGGCACATGATTACTCGGAAAAACACTGTTCCTCTGCATAGCGCACTAAAGAGGGAACCGGCGCATATGCCATGGGTCGGCAACAGGTGTTCCCTCCCACAGTGAAAACTGTCAAATCAGCAGAAATCCAGCCGTTTCATTTTGGTGTCTCCTCAGATGAAATAAGAAACATTTTGCAATGGCAAGTTAGTTTAATGAAGTTATTCAAATCTTGGTAGTTGGGCTTGGAGTTAGTAGTTCTTTCCCATTGGCAGTTTGCTAATTACTTTTCTGAAATATTTTCATTATGTTCTGGCCCCCTTCAAATAAAATAGACTGAAGTGGTTAGACAATCACGGGAGGGGGCAACCAGTCAGTCAGTTGTAGCGATCTAGCACAAATTATATTTCATTCGATTCTTCTGTTGTTTTCATCTAAGTGTTCACGGGGAGATAGAGAGCATACAGAGAGACTGAGAGAGAGAGAAAGAAAGAAAGAATGAAAGAGTGAACAGACACACAGAGAGAGAGAGCGAAAGAAAGAATGAAAGAGTGAACAGACACACAGAGAGAGAGAAACTCGGATGCTAGTTCATACCGAAAGCGCTTTCTCTCTGTGTTAAATGCCACACCGGTTCCTTCATAAACAACCCAGGTGGTGTTTTAGTGTGATGTAAGCTGGCGTCGCCTATTTTTTTTGGGGGACTCCTCGTCTCAAGGGGGCAGAGAAAAGGTGTCACCCTTTTACACAAGTCAAGGTTGCAGTCTAATATTACACCTCTGTGGAATCCTGACAAGGATGTACAAGCAAATAATAGGACCCACGCTGGGTTTAATTGTAGGGGCCCCTAGTGGCCCTAGAGTCATTGTGAGCCCTGAGAGAGTTTGCAGAAGGGGAGAGAAGGCCTTTCCATTAAGAAGAGGTAACGCCATCAGGTTGAAGATCTGTAGGAATATGTTATGTAATTTAACCTTTAACGCTAATGTAGCAGTAAATGACTACACCAACTGCGGTTATTAAAGGTTGGATGTCATATACCACCTAGAGACAACCTGAGAAATGTGTGTTATTATACATGTGCCACGAGGTGGGGACCATCGCCTTTCTCCTAGACTAGACTGTGTCATTGAATTAAATGGCAGCAGAATATGTAGGCACTTTGTGAAATGATGTCTGAAATAGTTCCAGGGAGTCAAATATAACTTCCCTTGAAGTTTTAAGTGGGATCCTATTCTTCATTGCCCCGTGGAAGAGTAGACAAGCCCGCCTCCATCAGACAGTCCCACGAGTGTCTGGGTCTCTCTTTTTGTCCCTTTCTCTGGATCTCTTTTGGATCTATGTTTTTTCTCTTTCTCTCTGTTTGTCTCTCTTTGTGTCTATATTTTCTTTTTCTCTCTGTCTCACTTCTTGCCTGTCTATCGCTCTCTTTCTACGTAAGTCTCTCTCTCCCGGCTCCCTCTCTCCTAACCCCTTTCCTTTTTTCTGACTTTCCATCCCCACCTCCCCACTCTTCTCTCTGCTTCTCTCCTCTTTCTGTGTTTGGGCAGAACGCCAGTACCAGCAATCGTTGCTTTCGGGACATTAAACGGCAGTTGATGGAGCACTTTGCCCAGCCTAAGTAAATGTGCTCGGGAGCATATGAGTGCGCGGTGTTTGGGAATGGATCCCAGCAAGTCCTGAGCGGAGTTCATAACCGGGTCCGTCCTCCACCGCAGAGGACTGAATCCCTTTTCGGGGACGTCGACGGATTTGGCAACGCCAAACGTAGATACCCTCTAGGAGAGATGGCTGTGCATATGCGGCGAAAACAAAACATAGCTGAGTTTTTGTACATTTTCCCTGCGGGCAGTTGCTGTAGTGCACATACATCAAAGCTCATAAACAACCAAAGTCGCAGCCTCACTGCCAATAAATTCAGGTAGAAAATGTTAAATTCATGAGAGATCCGTGATTCAGCTGTACGCTACAGTGTTCTAGGCATTAAACAATGTTCCCCGCAGGCCTCCTGGCGGCTCCCGCTGGTGAATTAATTAGAGGACAGAGTTTTCTCTTAGTGGGGTGTTTGATCTACATTTCCTGCGAGGCCATTGCTCCAGTTTGTGCATGGCGCTACGTGTTGCATTTTGACACTTCAGACTCCCCTCGAGTCTAAAGAGGGCTAGTGTGCCACTCCGACGGATAGCCGTTCGCGCACGGCAGGTGTGCCCAGAACATCAAACGCACATGTCGAGGCCCTACAACGCGCCGCCACTCGAATATGTTTTCCACCTCAGACCTGTCGGCCTCGCGCTCCTCCTTAACCCTGACAGGACTCTGACAGCTACCAGCTTTTTGCCACCGCTTTTTGTCACCCCTCGAAGACGGTCTCAAAAGGCTGCGGGTGTTCAATCTGGTTCACGTATAACTTCGCTCCTTCAGATGGTTAGAGTCCTTTCGATGCTCCATTTCTCGGCACGGTAGACAAGTTAGAATTTGGGCTAACATAAATAAAAGTCTGCTTCCAAAGATGGACTAGGAAAGCAGGACATAAAATGATTCTTACAGGTTCCTGTTTGATAAATGATGTGTTTTAAATGAAACACACACATCTACAAGGTGCATGTGTTGAGCAGTCAGGCTGATTGGTCAGATCAGAGGTATGACAGCTTGCAGACCCAAAGCTGACTTCTACCCTGTCAGCAACAATTTCAAGCAATGCAAGTCCACCATAAGTAACAGCTCTACACTGCTTACCAGAACGTAAGAAGAAACTTACTGTGCTAGCTTTCAGATTGCTAAAGTGGCTAAGCCCCACACTTACTTGAGTTTGCAAACCAACATTTTCTTATATTAAAAGCATAAACAAACCCACCTCTAACAGTCAAACAAGTTGATACTAATCAAATCCGCCATTCATATTTGAAATGGTTTTAGTGGTACGTGGCCTCATTGAGCAGCGCGGGCCACGTGGCGTGTTGCTGGGTAATGTTGCAGGAGATGCTAGGAGAACGGCCCACGCGACGGGTCTTCAGCTCCCGGTAGAGGTCTTCGGGGTGGCGTTTCAAGTTGACTCCGAGATATCTCAATAAAATTAATTACTTGCGTTTTCTGTCTGACGAGCTTCTCGGCCGTTGAGATCGATGGAGCCTTGCTGGATATTGATTTTCGGTACTGGTTTGTATTTGCATCCTTTCAAGTCAACTACTGAGCATGTGAATTCCTTACCGGTTTGTACATTCTGCCTTGTGAATTAAATGGTAGTGGCTTTCTTGCTCACACACAGAGTTATCGTCTCCCTTCCACCAACGGTGGGTCTGTGTTTGACCTGCACCCGCCTTCATTTCCTTCAACCCCCTCCCCATTCCCCCTCAGGGGATACTTTTTATTTATAAACAAAAAAAAAAAACACTCCAATGCCTTTTATAATACATTTGCCACTGTATTCTGTCTGTTCGACTGCCTCGCCTGTTCTATTCAGCTCACCGGCACTTTGTCTTATTAAAGCGCCGGCTTGGCACGGCCCGGGCGCTAGCTCGCCCACAGCGGTAATTACGGCGTTCTGCATAGATGCCTCGCAAGCATGGCAGCCGGGAACATGTCATTGCCTCGGCCAGAGTCCTAGGAGCACCGAGAGGCAAGCGCAGGGAGGCGCCAGTCATCTGGGAACGGCGAGCGTCTTCACCCGGGCAGAAGCGACAAAAAAGCTCATATCCCGACAGCGTCCCCGGGCAAGAGCGGAAGATAACAGATGCTGGAAAGGAAGGGGGGGGGGTGATAGATACAAAGAGAGATGTTGTAATGAAAGCCTCCAGATCAAAGCTCTGAGAATGGGACTAGGAAGACGTGGTCATTGTTTTTCATATTTTCTATTGCTTTTTGTTCTTGTCGGCGTGTGCCTGTGTCTCAGTTAAAACAGGTTGCCTTGAAGCGTGGCTCCGACAATGTTGAAGTGGAGCTGGAGCGAGTCAGGTTTTCCTTTTGATTGGTGTGGATGGACCTTGTCTTTCATTCATGTGATTTTCTGTGCCAAGATGCTTGAGATAAGGAAAAAACATAAATGTCTTCAGAGCTCGGATAGATACCCTTTATGGTTACTTTTTCTCAAAGAAACACAAATAAACGCAGATACCATATTCCTCTCATAGATTCAAACATCAAACAAGCATCCCCTTCCCTACCTCCCTCCCTCTCTTTCTCTTCTCTCTCAATTTGATTTAACTTTAAAGGGTTTTATTAGCATGGGAAATGTTTTCTCACATCTCTCACACTACACTGCACACTCCTAACTCCAGCCTCCACTGAGGTCACAGGTTAAAACCATGTTCAGAGTTTGGAGTTCCAAGGGGTCAAATGCTCTGAGGGGGGCCTGGAATGACGCTAGTCTGAATACTCTAGACCTCTACACCACGTCACTAGAAAGGACACGGTGAACACAGGTTGAGTTTTTTGGTCCCTGGGGACATTCATTGACAAAAACACAGTGGTAGCACATTAAACATTAACTTACGTTCAAATGACAGGCTGAAGTTGTAGCTTCAGAAGCCTTAGCGTTATTCTCCCCCGGTGAGAACCTGTTGGGAGTGAGTGGGCCTCGTCAGGGGGTGGGAGATGTGTTCCAGGGGCCCATTTTGCAGCTCTGGGTTTGCGAGTCCTTTCGGGGACGATGGTGAAGCACTGAAAGTGGAGATGCTTAACAATGCATATGCATACTTGCAACTACAAACATTGCCCAAACACACATTATGCACATTTAGTCAGAGAGCAGCAAACACAGGGCGCACACACCCCTGTTTACACCTGAAGCTGCGAAGTATGTGCGTGTTCAACATCTCAAAGGCGAGTCGTTCGGAAAACTCACAGACAGCCACAAGAGCGGGTCGGCACTCGTCTCTCCGGCTGTCCTTTCAAGCCCGGCTTATCTACACGCGCACCGGTTGAACTAATTGGCATTATTAATCCGACCGAGCCAGTCCGGATATAATGGAAGCCTCCGAGGCACCCGCAAACAGAGGTGTGTGTGTGTGTGAGTGTGAGTGCGTGTGGAGGTAATCATAAACAGGCCACCCGCCAATTTCAATCTAAACCTGGCCCAAGCCTGCAAAGGCCAATTACAGAGACACACTCGACAGGCACGCTCCGGCATCCCTCCCTTTCCCTTACTCCCAATCTGGGGTACCAGCGGGTCGGAGGGGAGGGATGGGATCTGGGTCGATGCGTGAAGGGCAGATCGTATTAAGAGGAGGTGCGGAGGCTCGATCCCCTGCAGCTGGATCAATAAGAGATAAAGGGGTGGCGCGAAGGAAGGGTAGAGGGACGGTTTTGGTTCATCTGCTTTTCAAATGAATGATAGGGTTTGTGAATTGGACTAATTTAGCTCTTTTTTTTTTCTCCCATCTCTCTGTCTCTTGCTCTTATATTTCTCCGTCCTCCCTCTCCGCCTCACTCTCCCTCTCAGGGCGGTAAGATTCCGGTCAGGTGGACGGCTCCCGAGGCCATAGCCTACAGGAAGTTCACCTCAGCCAGTGACGTGTGGAGCTACGGCATCGTCATGTGGGAGGTGATGTCATTCGGGGAAAGACCGTACTGGGACATGTCCAATCAGGATGTAAGTATGGCGGTTTAAACGACAAATGGTGTATGGATATAAATATGAGAGGATATAAATGATATTAAATGTTAAGCTAATGCGAATTGTTATTCTTACGTACATAGAAATATTACAATTCTGGCCTTGGGTGGTTCAGGGGTCTAAGCCACTGCTTCCAGTGCATCACGTGTTCAAAACCGGGCCATTTTTATGCTTTAAATAAAGCATGAAAATGCTTGAGAAAGAAATACATATTTTTCCATCAAATGTTAATCTTTCCAAAGAATTTACAGCATAAAGCCCTTTAGACATGATCAGCTGTCACAAAGGCGTTTTTAGAGTAACAGAGCCAAGGCTTGGTTACAAAATGGAACCCTCTGACACACAACGACTTTTCCAGATAAGAGGATTTCCACAAAGGCAGATTTTTCACCAAGCATATCATCTCCTCCTACCTCCCTCGAATCACAATGAGGCCTATCAGACATGCGCACACTCATTCCCACACATAAACACACACACATATGCCTTGCCCGCTACCCTTGGGCAGACCAAACCGGTAAATCCTATTCAACGTCTATTTTTCTTAACCGCTTCACCTGACCTTGACCTTAACTCAATCCCCTAAAATTAACTGATTTGACTCCTAACTAATTTAAAATTCTCTGATTACATCTATACCTTACCCTATGCTGAAAATAACCCTGAACATAAACCATGAGGTATCATTTTCTATTTGTTTTACTATTCTAGCAAGGAATATTATAGTCAGACCTGAACAAACATACCCAGTCCGGGGGGTGCCCGTATCTGCGGCCGTCCGTTGGGTTTCTCTGGCTCTGGAGCCTGATCCGCCCGGCCTAGGCAGCAGATGTTCCCTCTCTGTGCCAGCGTGCAGTTGGGACACACACAGGAACCTGGAACCGCTCACAACATGTCCTGCTGTTCTCTTCAGGGAGAACTAATAACACAGACACACAACTGAATGTACGCACACACAAACATCACTGTTCATACGAACTCACTGCCACTTGCAGGCGCGTGTAGAAACCCACAAGCTATTCCACACGTCAGAAACAAGGCTCTGCTGAGTTGCAATTGTATCGGTGATGGCGTTCGCTTCTGGAGATGGCCGTCCTGTTACCGATGGAAATTTAGTTTTTCACAACCCGTGTTGTTTCTATCTATATGTCAAAGGTTCCCTGATTACACCACCTTTTTCCGTTGAAAGATTGAATCTAGATGCAAGAGGTAATCTTGAGGAAAGACTATGTCAATATAAATGGTACATAAGATTGGCCGTGAAACTATGGTGTGTGTGAAAAAACAAGTCGAATTTCTTTTAGAGCCTGGAACAATTCTTTGTCTCATAGACTTGCATGTAATTTTCAACAAGAGAGGGGCTCGGCCGGGCCATTCTGATGGCGATCTCTTCTTGTTACACACAAGTGTACCCAGAAATGAATTGAGCATCGGACCGATTACAACTTTAGTTCTTGTTTAACTGAATTACACAATGTAATAGAAGGCAACCCGTTCTGTCCAACTGAACAGATGCACAGCGGGGAGAAAGAGGGGCCACTGGGTCTTTATCATTCTAGGGCCGTGTACAGAATAGCTTCAGCACGTTCTCTTCCAGCAGGCCTTTGTAGCCTCTACCATTTCGACGACTGTGGAAAGTATCAAGTACCTACATTCACCACCTTAATTACATGCAATCAGCCTATTCCCAAGACACTTTCCACAGTGTCAGAACATAGGTCCCATTCGTCCTTTCATACTGCCTTGTGATTGGCTAGTGTCAAGGAGGAAGGGTACCGCAGCCCTGAGTGCTGCCTGTAGAGTAATTGGTGACAGACGTAGATAGAGAGGTGGGGATGGGGGGAACAGAGAGAGAGTGGGGGCAGAGAGATGCCGTAAAAAGCAGCATTGAGACGAATAGAGGGAGTGTGAACTGTGGAGAGGATAGGGGGTAGAGGATCAAAGACATTGATGCTGAGTAAGTCACTCACTAACTGCTCAGTTGCACTAAATGAGATACAGCTATTATGGCCTGGTGACACACGATTCAGAAAATACCTTTAGAAAATAAAGAAAAGCAAATGGTCTCTCCAAATCCCAGATTTTTCCTAGCAGTCCGTTACTTTGCGAAACGTTATTGATCTGCTGAGTTCATAAAGTGTGATTATCGGTGCCCCGCACTGTTAGATCTTAGTTGAGGAACCATCCTTATGACCCATGTCTGATGAAATATGTCTTGCATTTAAAACATATGTGTACTGTTGAGATCAATGTGGGACACATTCAGAGAACGGAGGACAGTTAATGAATGAACTAGAATGAACGGGAATACAACAAAAGACTAGATGAGACAGAACGTTACATTAGGATAAAACAAAAGACTAGACAAGAAGGAACAATGTTACATTGGGATGGAGTAAAACAAAAGGCTAGACAAGACGGAACAGCGTTATGTTAGGATGAACTAAAACAAAAGACTAAACAAGACGAAACGTTACATTAGGATAAACCAACCCAAAAGACTAGACATGCTGGAACACTGTTAAATTAGGATAAACCTAAACAAACACCAACAGGGAACACTGGGGAAGCTGGAACTTAAAAGAGCCTGTGACAAGGGAAACACATTCAGGCAGTAATCAAAGAAAACAGGTGTCTGTGTTGAAATGATGGGAAGAGGACATTGAAGTCACTAGCACGGCAGACCACCCTGCCAGAATGTGAAAGTATGCTAGAAATAAATGCCTGTAGGCAAGTGGTGCAGCTGTCCAGCTGATAAGTGCCTTTCTAGGTAAAAAAAACAACAACACCATACGTTCAAAAGTTTCTGGTCACTTGTCACAGTCAAGCAAAAATACAGTGTAGACACTGTTAATGTCGTAAATTGCTATTATACCTAGAAACAGCAGATTTATTCTATAACATCTACATAGTTGTACAGAGGCCTATTATCAATAAGCATTAGTTTCAATGGCACGTTGTGTTTGCTAATCCAAGTTCATAATGTGAAAGGCTTATTGATCAATGGAAAATAATTGTGAAATTATGTTGAAAACTGTAATACTGAAGCAATTAAATAGGCCTTCTTTAGACTAGTTCAACGTCTTCAGCAGCATTGTTTGTGGGTAAGATTGAAGGCTGACATTAATATGATTTCAGGCCTACTTTACAAATGACCTTGAAATGATTTGGAAGCTTTTCATTTAATTTATGAAGCCTTATGTTAAGGGATGTTTTTCAATTCAATTTCCAAAACATGTAATTGTCTTTGCACATTTAAACTCCATGACCTATTGTTTTATTCTTTGGTTCCCTGCATTCATTTGCATCCCTGCTCTGGCACTTGCAGAGTCCCAGACAACCGTCTAACATGATCCCTCTGCTCCACAATGACACATCCTATTTAGCACAGTTACTAACCTATGCTGCCCAAATGTCTGACCCATCGTCACCAAAGTAGAGAACAGCCGTCATTGAACTAACATTTTTAATAATCTTTTAACTCATTTCCGAGGGGGTGTGAACCGCTCAGCACCTTCACCTTGGTGGATTGTGTCCCTCACTGACCTTCTGCCCCCTCTCTGTCCCTAGGTGATCAATGCCATAGAGCAGGACTACCGGCTTCCTGCTCCCATGGACTGCCCCTCGGCCCTCCATCAGCTCATGCTGGACTGCTGGCAGAAGGACCGTAACGCCCGGCCGCGCTTCACTGACATCGTCAACACTCTGGATAAGATGATTCGCAACCCGGCCAGTCTCAAGCAAGTAGCCGGTATCCCAGCAGTGTAAGCGTCACAGCCATCCGTTTATAGTATTGTTAGGTTACACTTGCTGAATGCCGAGTACACAGATTCTGGTGGTCAGCGCGGAAACGGTCCTGGCTCAAAATTGAATTGTGTGATGACGAGCTGCGGTAGTTTCTGTTTTTTTTTGTCGTTAGTTACTTGGACAAATAAGGATTTTAGGAGGGGGGACTTCCAGGTGTTTCCATAGCCAAAATCATCATTGGCTATTTGGTAAAAAGTATTGACAACAATAAATCTCTTTTGGATCAAGATAAACGCTGTGTCATTAGAGAAAGGGAGAGGTTTGGCCAAAGCTTGCTTTTTAATTCCCCCTCTCAAAAACAAGGACAATTCTAAAATGCCCAAGTACATTTCTACTTTAGGATATCGTTAGCAGTATGACATTCCTCCTAGAAGAGAACCACCAAGCCACTACTCTCATAATCACTTTCACCTTTTTACCCCAACAACTTCAAAGCAGCAGCTTAGTGCAGGCGTGCACACCTTCTTAACTCAGACATACGCAGACTTCCCTGAAATAAACATGAGCTTACTACTGTATAGTAGATCAAAGGCTATCCCACAGTTATTTCCGGGTGTTCAGAGCTGCTAACAAGCCCGTGAACACACTGTATTTGCACACATTTTACCTTGAACACACACATCAATTTCAAATGAGTACGTTGTTTCTTTGCAGTGTGAATGTATACTAACGAACAAAACGATATGTTTTGACTAAGATTGTATCAAACTAAAATAAACATGTTTGTATGTTACATTAAAGGCTATACCTCTACACCGCCATAAAAGCAGATTTTAAATTGACTAAAGGGACTTTAAGAGGCAAACATTTGTGAGGGTTCTCAGAGTAAATTGTAGGATTATCCGCGACTGTGTCCAGTTTATTTACAATTATGACTCGACAGAATTGATATGAATGAATTTGCAAGTTGACAGGTTCTCCCAGTATTGCCAGAATACTGTTTTAAAGCATACATCAACATCAAAGCCTCAGTCAGGCCTACTCTGCTGCCAACCAGCCGTGACAAGTTGAAGTATACCAGGCCTCTGACATTCACTGGAACATAACTCAATGTCACAGGTAAAATAATATAGGTACCTTTATACATTTGGCCCCTCTCTATTAAACAAACAATTGCCCATTCAGCTTTCTACCTAAACATGGCAATAAATAATGTAACAGGCACCTGTATTATACCCACATTTAAACAGTTCCATCTGAGGTATGGGTGATATTGTTTTATACACTGGGCAAACAACACAATACGTTTGTACTCACACCTCCCTGTATAGCTGCAATGCTGGAGAAATAAAATGCAATAATACGAGATTGTAATCAAATGCTACCATCCAAGATATTAATGCCTAGCAAATATAGCATTTGACCAGGTACCACAAGGTATTTTGGATCCTGTGCACAATCAATGACTAAAATAATCCTATAATTTAAAAAACTTAATGACTGTTACTGTCTGAACATAAAAGCAGGGGGAAAAAAGCAGACATTTGATTATAATACCTTTGTCGGCCAACATACGGTGTTCAATATTAACCGTCTCTGAAACACAGCAGTTGTCTGTCACAACTTCAAAGGTTTCAAAGGTTTTCCCTGGCTTTACCGTCCTCCCTCCATGACAAGGTCATTGAAAATGCATTTAGGTAGGGACGGTACACTGCAATTCATTCTACTTGCTGCTCATGCTGTACACCGCCGCTATAAATGTAACTTTGCCTGGCTTAAACTAGAAGCATTTAAATTTAAATAGAATATTATTTTTTAGATTTTTTTTCATTATTATACACCCATATCCCATGGGGCAGTGAAACTTGTTACTTGTAGAAACACAGCTCCCAATATGCACAGATATTACAGCAAATAATTACAGAGTGGTGAAACTTTAAACAAAGGCAATGGTGATATTAAAAAACAAACAGATTCATTGTCATCACAGCACATGTTCATCTAAACATTGCCTCTAAAAAAACAGGCAACAGAGAATTAACCGCCTTTCCATCTGAAACACACACATCGCCCATCTACACATGAAATACTGATGATACGAGATAAATCCATCTATACTTTTAGAAGGAATGAACAACCTAATTCATATAAATGTGTCAAATCCATCCGTTACATAATGCGTGTTCATGACGAGCAGCCCTGTCAAGTTTGTCAAATGTACGTTGTATTCATTGAGCAAAGCTTCTTACCCGGAGCAACTTACATAAATCTTAAAATAGCCAGTGGGGAAACCACGTAGCACAGTCAACGTGAGCACAACTTCCTCACGGAAGAAGCTGTCAGCAAAGACATGTGCAAGAGTCTTGCTTTAGATACTCTTTTCACAGGTCCGGTTTTAGTCTTTTCCGGAACAAACAGTTGGCCGACTCTGCTGTCCTTTCTGAAGGAAGCTGGATTCTCCTGTCCTCTACCTTCCTCTGCTCTACTTGGCCCTCCTCTCTCCCACCAACCTTTGCTGGTTTGATGGCACTACTGCAGTGCCCAGCCGGCTGCGAGTTGCGCCAGTCTAGACGGGGGATGACAAGTGCCCGGATTAGGAGCTGCGCCGCTTCCCGCGTGTGGGGGCAAAGGTTGTACTCTGCGGAAGTTGCGTATCGCAAACCCGCGGCGGCGAGTCACTGCTTTGATGTTAGCGGAGAACGACGGGGTGTCGTCTAGGGGTCACACCGAGGCTCTTTGCCTCCCTCACTCTCAAATCAATGTGATGGGCTTTTTTATGGCGTGGGAAGCGGTTGCTTATATTTTCAAAGGGAAAAGGGAAACTAAGCGATAATAAGGGACAGAAGCGAAAACCCTCTCTTGCCCTCTGTCGTTCTCTCCCCTACTTATTCCTCCTTCACTTCCCCTGCAGGCCTTCTCAGCCCCTGTTGGATCGCTCTGTCCCAGACTTCAACACCTTCAGTTCGGTGGAAGAGTGGCTGGTAGCTATCAAGATGACTCAATACAGAGACAACTTTCTTAACTCGGGCTTCACCTCGCTGCAGCTGGTGGCTCAAATGACCTCTGAGTAAGTGTGCGCTATGTCTAAGCAAGCGCCCACACGCAAGGCAGCGTGAACACACAACCTTTGCTGATTCACATGTGCGCACTCACAAAAAAGTAGATGTCCCAACAAACTGTGGTTGCATGTGTCAATTTGGTATTTTGTGTCTTCTTTATGGCTCCGTAATGTTGCTTCTAAAACATCGCCTGGTGACGTTGTTTCGAAACTGGATAAAGCTGGTCAATTAACAAGCAGACCATGTTAATCAAATCCAAAAGTTTTTGTTGTTGCTGGGTAACCTGCCCTAAATTGACTTTTTGGGGCTTCAGTGTGTGTAAATACAATAGACCACACAAACGCTTGTTTCGTGTGCGTGGGTTTTTACACTACACTTGAGGAATTGCACCCCTCACGTCCCCTCTCACCCTTACCTCCTTCCCCTCAGAGACCTCCTGAGGATAGGCGTGACCCTGGCAGGTCACCAAAAGAAGATCCTGAGTAACGTGGCCTCTATGCGCGTGCATATGAGCCAGTGCCAGTCGCCTACGTCCATGGCATGACTGGTGGGGGCGCCATCCCACGGGGCGGGCAGCATTCGGGCAGGAAGGGACTACAGCAGGAAGAACTACACCTCCCACCGAATGACCCCCGACCCATCGGAACGCGCCCGGGTCGAGACCATCATCCTCATCTAATCTTCTAGAAAACATTCAACGAAACATCGTTTAACCGGGAGGCCAATGTCCAGACTATCACTTTCTTTTAACCGGCAATATACTCATATATATCATCATCTAGAGTTCAGTAGGTTTATAGACTGTTTTCAAATCTATAATTCGCAAGTACTATGAATATAGAGCAGACATTTGTCATTTAATTTGAACGTCCCAATATAAGATGCGCATTGTCAAGAGTACCAGGGGTTCATATCTCAATATGGCCATGGACCCCACAATCTTTTTTGTGCGTATACTAACTGTTATAATCTACGTCATAGTATTTTATTGCCACTGATGACCTCACGCAAACTACAGGGGTAAAGTATTTTGGAATAGCAGATTTATGATGTTGACTGAAATATGTGTGACTGGAGAGGAGAGCCAGGTTGAAGATGTTTTTAAGAGGATGTTTACATGAGAAGGCCTCTGATTTGAGCTTTGACCCCAAGGCCTTCTTCAGAGTCTGGAACGAGGATGCCGTGGTCTGGCTAGGCATAGCGATGTGAAAGTCACTTAAATGGAAATACATTCAAACTCAGTATATGTTGTCATACCCACACATGGAAAATGACACAAAGGCCTAAAATTGTGTATATTTTATTTGATATTTCATTTCTTTTTTCCTTTTGACATCTTTGATGTCTTCTTAAGGTCAACCGAAGCTGAACTGGTGGGAAAGCGTTATTGATATTGTATTTTTTTTTGCCACAATGAAAAACAGTCATCTTTCTTGTTTTAACTTTAATACTACCTGAGGATGTCTGGGCGGATGGCTTTGCCAAAGGACTAGTAAAATGGCTACCCCCAGATTCTGAGAATATATATAGATATGTATATCTCTAACTAAATATGAATATATCTTCAAAATAAATCTTCATATTGAAGGTGACGTGTATGAATATGTATGTACAAAACTCTCTCTGCTTGCATTTTTGGCAAAGATGACGTTTTTGTGGACCGTATTGTGATATATACTGTAGTTTCCCTACAGCACCACCTAGACCTCCGGAGCACAAAATAATGGACCCTGTTTTGTTTGTTTCCTAAAGATGAGGGGGGTCACATGGACAATCTGGAATGAACTTTGAACTGTATCTAAATGTACAAAGGACCACGTAGGCTACACACCCTGTCTGTAGATGTGTACAAGACATGTTTAGGGTGGACAAAGAAGAGAAAAAAAACATGTTCATTCTCTGGGAGCCTGTGTTAAATGTGAGTGTATCAATGCTGTATCTTGCTTGTAAGCACTTACTTGTACAGATTGTTTTGTTTTGTCTGTACTTCTTGTTTATTATTTGTGTTTGACTGATTGGCTCCGTCCGGAATGAGTAGAGGATTGACACACCACTGCTGACCAAAAGTTGACGGTATGTATCTGCTATTGACCTGAGTTGTAACTAAAAAGGCAATGCACCTCACATGTTTATAGATTCATACACATCTTTATACAGCCTCATACATTGTCACATTGTCATACATCTTTACACCTCCTCATAAATCCTCATAGATTGTCACATCCTCACACTTTATACATTGTCATACTTTCTCATCTATCCTCACAATTATTCACTCTTTTGTACACATCTACTTACATCCTCCTCATACATCAACACATCTAGCATCCTCACAATTCCTCAAATCCATACACCCAGCGCTTGACTAGGGAAAAAATAGCAAATTGCACGATAGACTATGTGTGTCAAAATGTATGCGTTCGTAAGGCTTGCCATAAAAAAGGAACTGGATCGCTGTTTGTCTAAATATAGCAGTACCGGGATGCCATTCCGGCCCAATTCAAGCGCTGCATACACCACAGCTCCTGTTAAGAACATCTATCACTAGACAATATGACTGGCAGCAATTTATTCTCCCAGACATTTAAGAAATCTAATAGACACGTTGACTACAGCACTATCAAGTAATGCAAATGTAATTGCTTTTAAATGTTAGCCAAGATGTGCATATGATAAAATAAAAGAGAAAACAAATCGATTCTAACATAACAGGTGTTTTACAGCACTGGACAAATGTTTTGAGAATGGCACAAATATTATTTTTATTAGTCTGCTGTCTCAGTTTTTATGATGGCAATTTGCATATGCACCAGAACGGCATGAAGAGGGATCAGATGAATTGCAAAGTTTGTCATGAAAATCAACTTAATCGCCAAAAAATGTCCACTGCATTTCAGCCCTGCCACAAAAGGACCAGCTGACATCATTTCAGTGATCTTCTCGTTAGCACATGTGAGAGTGTTGACCAGGACAAGGCTGGAGATCACTCTGTCATGCTGATTGAGTTAGAATGACAGACGGGAAGCTTTAAAAGGAGAGTGGGGCTTGAAATAATTGTTCTTCCTCTGTTAACCATGGTTATCTGCACTTAAACACATGTAGTCATCATTGCTTTGCACAAAAATGACTTTACAGGCATCAATACTGCTGCTATTAAGATTGCACTTAAATCAACCATTGATTGGATCATCAACAACTTCAAGGAGAGCCGTTCAATTATTGCAAAGTAGGCTTCAAGGTGCCCAAGAAAGTCCAGCAAGCGCCAGGACCATCTCCTAAAGTTGATTCAGCTGCAGGATCAGGGCACCACCAGTGCAGAGCTTGATCAGGAATGGCAGCAGGCACGTGCACACAGAGTGAGGTGAAGCCTGGTGTCAAGAAAGGCTGCAAGGAAGCCACTTCTTTCCAGGATAAACTTCAGGGACAGGCTTATATTGTGCAAAGGTACAGGGATTTAACTGCTAAGGATTGGTGTAAAGTCATTTTCTCTGATAAGTCCCCTTTCTGATGGCATTTGGAAAAAGACTTGTCCGGAGAAGAAAACCATCAGTCCCGTGTAATGCCAACAGTAAAGCATCCTGAGGCCATTCATGTGTGGGGTTGCTTCCCAGCAAGCCTAAGAACACAACCATGAATAAAGAATAGTACCAAAACATCCTCCGAGAGCAACTTCTACCAACCATCCAAGAACCATTTGGTGACTAGCAATGGCTTATCCAGCATGATGGAGCACATTGCAATAATGCAAAAGTGATAACTAAGTGGCTCGGGGTACAAAGCATTGACATTTTGGGTCAATGGCCAGTAAACTCCCCAGACCTTAATCCCGTTGAGAACCTGTTATCAATCCTCAAGAGGCGGCTGGACAATCAAAAACCCACAAATTCTGACAAACTCCAAGCATTGATTATGCAAGAATAGGCTGCCATCAGTCTGGATTTGGCCCAGTAGTTAATTGACAGCATGCCAGGGTAAATTGCAGAGATCTTGAAGAATGAGGGTCAACAGTGCAAATATTGACTCTTTGTATGCCCTTAATGTAATTTTCAATAATAGCCTTTGACATTCATGAAATGATTGCAATTATACTTCAATATACCATAGTATCATCTGACAAAAAGATGTAAAAACACTTCAGCAGCAAACTGTGTTATCCTATACTTGTGTCATTCTCAAAACTTTTGGCCATGGCTGGACACCTACTGTCTTATAAATAGAGTATGTTTAGACATTTTAAATCTGCCTAATAAATAACAAGGTTTTTTGGGTAAGCCAATTTAATTCATTTTGTCTAGAGCTGAGGAGGCTGTCATATTGGCAAGTGGAAATTAACCAGACAATTGCCTCAAAACCAGGGGTGTCACAGGGACCAGCAACAGGCTTTTGGGGCTCAAGTTTCGGATTAGTGCCCAGTGTTTCGCGGGATTTCGCTGGCATTATGAAATGCGCGCAGAGAGACAACCAGTGTTTTGTTTTGGCTGGCCGCACGTTTAAATTGTGCATGCTTTTTTAGCATATAAAGCAGAACATTTCAGAATTTGAGCTTTACGCAAAGTAAGCTCATACTGTTGGGAATTTTAAACTGCCCAACTCTTTCGATGAGTGTGCGATGTGCATAACTGCTTATCAAAGACACAATCTTGATACAGTATCTGTTTGTTTTTGTCAAATAGAACCTCCCTTGTACTACTACCTTTTGTTTATACTGAAAGTTGGTGGTTTTGTAACCATTATTTTAGGCAGTCAGGTCCAGAATTAAGTGAGGAGCTACAAACAGAAATATTGCCCTGGCATTTTTTTTAAATCCAAGACCCTGGAAGAAGGCCGACCTGATTAAAGTACACTAAAATCAATGTTAGTTTTTGGAACTGGTATTGGTATCAGAATAGGTTCCACGTCTTCTGGCCACTGTTCATTCAAAACTGGATGAATTGTCCTCTCTATTCATTTAAACCATCATTGCAGTATTTATAAAAATGCTCTTTTACCATTGTACACAGTTGTACAGACTGGGCTAGGGTGCTGGGTGAAAACCTTAAAAAGTAACAGAGTTACATCTCTTGCAAGGACGTATGATCCAACCTTTTATGAAATAAAGGGGATATTCCACTGCATTAAAGTGGATATATTTTATGTAAATCAGTTTGGTATTACCACGGTGCACTTAAAATGTTCTTTTATTATATGTCACTTTAATTGGTCATGTCATCAAACATTTTATTGTTACTAGACCTGCCTAAGCCTGTTGTTGAATACCATTTGGACATGCTATGCTCTGGTCCAAGGTCCCTCCAGTTGATATCCTTAGACATTCACATTGAGCTATATTAACATGATAATTCATTTCAAAATGTGTAGAATTGCATTAAATGTCTGATGGCAATATTGGCAGAAATGACAAAACAGAACTGCTAAATGTGTAGAATAGCAGGACATTATGCTGAATTGTGCTACTTTTTCACTCTCAATGGAAATCTTAATAGATATAAATAAAACATTGAGTCAATATACATGTTCTCCTTATTATATGGCACATTTTGTAAAATTGCAGAAAACTTGCTTCAAAACTGCAATGTTTTCTCTACACCGCAGCACAAATTGTTTATAATTTTAGAAAAGTAAACTATAATCATAAAATAATAATGAGTGTTGTAAATAACACAAACATTGGCATGCTGGGTTTTAATGAACCTCAGCCATTGTGTCCAATTGAAAACCCTGCAGGACAATGGGAAAATTAGACCTAAGTGGAACTGAGGAGTTTGCCTTAATGTTTTGTAAAATGCGTTCTTTTGTGATTGGTGATATAGTATTTTGTCTTAGGATTGTGGCTAATGATTGCGATGGAGTTACCTAATGCAGTTTGAGTATTCATCTGACATGTATCTTAAGTTGAATGCAGAATGCGGTCTTTGTGGTGAAACTGGTATGATTAGTGTAAGTGTGTGCACACAGCATTGATTGTGCTACTAGCCCGTTTTTTTTGTTTATTCTATATATAGCCGGCTGTGATTGTAGCCTATGTGTGATTGGTGTAGCACTGGCACCAAGACGGCTGTTTGATCTGACCCTAAACACCCTGAATCCTAAACTTTGACAGCAGGGAGTGGGAGCTCAGTTGGTGGTAGGGGTAACTTGTTAGGTAACTGACACAACCAGAGAATGGCCTAATTTGTTTGTTGACCAACAGATAAGAGGGATATGAAGAAGTTCACCAACTTAAATTAAGCCAAAATATGTTATAAACAGCTTTAATTACAAAGAGTCTATCAAAAATACACTACAGTTCAAAAGTGTTGGCTCACTTAGGTCCTATAAATAGCATAGAATTCATTAGAAACACAGTGTAGACATTAGTCTAGTTAGTGTTAGTGTTGTAAATTACTACTAGCTGGAAACGGCACATTTCAAAAAGAGGCCCAATGGTAGGCTGTATTTGCTGATCCAAGTTTTTTTTTAAAGCTAATTGATCATTAGAAAGGTCTTCTTCAGTTAGCGCATCTGAAAACTATTTAGCAGATTAAAGAAGCAATATAACTGTCATTTTAGACTAGTTAAGCATTTGGAGCATCAGCAATTGTGGGTCTGATTCCAGGCTCCTATTGGCCAGAATGAAGAAACTCATCAAACTATTTCTTTTATGAGAATAATTTTTGGCAATGGAATAGCCTAAGTCTCTGAAGTTGGGTATTTAGGATTGAGATTAAGATTGCCAAAAGAACACAGACTCTGAACAGAAGCTGATTGAAAATGTGATGAACAGACAAATCTAAGTTTAAGGTGTTTGGCTCAACAAGAAAAACATTGGTGAGACGCAGACCAAATGAAAATTTGTGTGGTAAGGCGATCACTCCATTTTGCAAAGCCATGCCATACCATGTGGACGAAGCTCGATTGTAGCAAATTTCTTTCCACAACAGGACAAGTATCAGAAGGCACAGCACCAAAATATGCATGACCTATTTAGGGAAGAAGCCTTCAGCCGTTATTCCGTCTACAATGGAGTGACCATCACAGTCACTGGATCTTAACCTTAATGAGCTGTTGTGGGAGCAGCTTGATCGTATGATGCATAAGTGCCCATCAAGCCAATCCAACTTATGGGATGTGCTTCAGGAAGCATGGGGTGATTTCAAAAAACAAATTGACAACTAGAATGCCAAAGGTCTGCTAGGCTGTAATTGCTGTAAACGGAGGATTCTTTGAAAGCAAAGTTTGAAGGACACCATTATTATTTCTAACATTGTCAATTAATAATTCCTTTTCATCTTGCTATATTTTCTATTACAACTCATTTCATGTATGTTGTCATGGTAACAAGGACACATTTCAAGTGACCCTAAACATTTGAACGGTACTTCAAATATTGATATTTTGAACTGTATTTCAAATATTCATATTGAACACACAAAACAGCATAAACAGGGCATTCTGCACAAAACAAACACATGTTTTTTAAGACACTTAAAACTGTAAATCGTAAGTCCTGAACAACACGTTGCCACAACCAAAGTCTATTAGTTTGATACGACTGTTGAAGACAATGTACGCAATTGCTAATTTATTTCTGCATCCCTGCGACAGTCCACCGCAACAAACCCCCTTGGGCTATCTATCATGACAAACTGCAGTTTTCCCCAAACACTGATACTGTTCCCACTGTGCAGTTAACTCGCTTTCTGCACGCCTGTGCCAAGCGATGGGTTATTATTTTGAGGGCGGATCTGTGACTAAGACAGACAGAGGTACCCACCTTGGTGTCTGAAATTAGAGAATCGATGGCAGCCCATTAGCCGATTATTAAGTGTCCACAACCCCCTTAGACCTTACGTCTCTCCTCCGTCAAACCTCGCTTCTTTTTCGCAGCTGGCCTCCGGATCATTTATCCGGGCCGTAACAAACCTGGCCCGTGTCCGGGCATGGGTCTTGGCGTCTGGCTGGAGATATGCCAATTCGGCGCTACTCTCTCAGGCTCTTTGCTTCATTGCCTCCAATCACAAGGCAGAGCCACCTGCCAGGGCCTCACTCTGATGAAGGTCTGGCCAGCCTCAGGCAGAGACGGATGGTGCAGAGGCAACCACAGACGTGCGCGTGTGCACGCACAGAGGCATACATACACCCACGTTAATTTCTCACACTCAGGAACCAGAACACACACTTTCGGCTTCCATAACAGTTTCTCTACCACAGCTCTTTATGACTAGAGAGTGGGCCGGGACCTGGCAGTGTGTGTCGGTTGTGGAAACGAGAAGGCCTTTGGAGAAGATGGAGGGTGTAGGAGAGTGGAGAGGCGGTGACAGGCTATAAAAACAGTAACACTTCACAAGCTAGTTTTACTGGTCCAATAAGCTCTGTATCACAAGCTATACGATAAGCTCTTTGCGTTGTTAAAAGATGGTTCAAGTTCCCTTTTTCTACCATACGGGCAGTTATCTTATTAAATGAAGGGATCTGAAATTACAATTTCATTCATGGATAAAAAAATTAATAAAAAATAGTATTTCACCTATTTTCAGCCTTTTCAGAATAAACTGACATTGTCCCGTCCTTTCTCTCACAAGAATCTCGCTTTGTTCATTATTATTAATTCCTAAATCCTTTTAATTCTTAATGTTGCTCTGAGTGTGGTCATCCAATCAATGATTGTTGTTGCTTACGTGTGGAGGCCAGTTCTTACGTGTTTGTTTCGCTTGCAATAGAACACACTCCGCTATTTCTTTTTTCTGTGTTCTTATATTTCAGATGATGGACACACTCTCGCAGATGCGGAGCATTGTTCAGAACAGCCAATAACGATGGAAACGGCGCGATGGGAAGACCACCTCTTATTTACCACCTCTTATTGGCTACAGGGCAAAGGAACCCGAACGTGTGTGATTGATTTATTTTGTCTATCTGTATAGCTACCACTTGTATATTGTGATGACGCCGTACGTGTCCGAGTTTGTAAAGCCGTAACTTTCGGAGAACTATTGTACTAAAATGCACTCAATAAACGTCTTGGAAAACCAGTCAATCACTCTCGATGGTTAAAACTTTGTTAGAATAGTTTCTGATTTTTTCCCCTCACTTTGTGATTACGGAACCGTTCAAAGTTATCATACAATATCGTTACGGAGCATGCTGTCACCAATAATGCATAAGGCTCAGAAGCCGAATTATAATGCATTTGTAAATAGCGCTTCTCATTAATAATGAAAGGGAAATAAGCAGTTCTTATCACTACTGTCACTCTCACTCATGCCAACAGACACGCACTTCTGTCACACTGTGTCAAAAGCCATCAAGTTGCTAATGAATCAGAAATCCTTCGAAATTCGCAGAAACGTCTTATGAAATAAACACAAAGAGTATTGCCGAGTAAAATGACAATATATAGACGGAAATTAAACTCTATTTCACCCTTCACATTAGCGAACAGTGATGGTTTTGTAGATGAAGAGACTCATGATAATATTCAGGGATGACTCCCACTGCACTGCTCATACACAGCCGAATATTGGACCCGAAGTTTTGGGATAATTTTGGATTAATTTGGTTCCGAGAGAAGTGTGGCGCTCTTGCCGGGTATTAGTGTGTGAAAATAATCGTATTTGTTATTTAGTTGCAATGTACAGTATTTGCAATCTCTATTGCCAGTGGCTTCTGTCTCATGTTTCAGTGGTTATTCAATCCAAAACGCATTTATTGGCCAAAGACTAAAGTAATATGTAAATTGGGAAGATAATCCTCCTCAACAAACAATGTCTTAAATCTAGCACATTTAGGTGTTTGTGGGGGTGGGGATACATTTGAAATTCCTGTTCATTTTGAAGGATTTCACACAAATTAGAAGCACATGCATTATAAATGCTTTAGAAAAATACATTTCCCAGATATTATATTTTACCAACACTTTTAAAGTTAATAAAGATTGAGCCATACTTTTCTGTTTGCTCAAAAAACCTTTGAAAACTATAACTGCATAATATGAAATGCTCAAAAGCTTCATCAGTAAACCCGTACCACAGTCTCCCTGCCGAGCTTGGAGCTTATTTTCAGATGTTCCAAAATCCTATTTTTGGGGTTGTTATACAGATTTAGCGAAAAAGCCCCAAAGAACAATTCAGAAAGTGAACAATACTTATTGTCTTGGTGATACGTTTCATAACGTAAGCAAGTTTCTTTTCCCTGTTCAAAGCACTGTCACACCCACTCCTCACAGAAGTTGTGAGTAAATCAACTATTCTGCCTACTAGGGTCATAAACATTTGAGACAGTGCAAATGAAGATCTCCGACAAACAGCTTTTTGACATCAAAACCACCAACACTAGACTTGAAGAGTCTAGCCAAATGTCACCTCAGAGAGCCATGCGGCATTCTCCCACTCCTTTCACAAGGATGTGATTGCGTAAGAGTCCGAAGAGGTTCGAATTGCTTCGCTTCATCACAGGTTAGACAGAAACCCATTTTCTTTTTTTACAGCCGCTATCTCACAGGAAATATTTGAATGGCCGGGACCCATTCCAAGGTCGAATGGGCCGCCTAATGCACTTGTAGAGCTTAACTAATAGTCAATTAAAACAAGTGTAATGGCAATTTCTATATGTAATGCTTAGTGAAGAATGGGTTCTCTGAAGCCTTTGTTTTAATTGATACTGTTTGTTACTTTAATTGCAGCGATTAAACAGAGAAAGACATAGAGACATAAGCACCAGACCCAAGGAGTGATGCATTACATTACATGTGCATTGATTGTGTGCATGTGTGTGTCAGGGAGTTTAAAAGTCAAGGAGTCAGCTCTCTCTTTTCACAATTAAAGTCACTGGAAGGAAGTTTCAAAAGTGACTTCTCAGCAGCAAATCGTTGCCCTAATCAATATTCCCTCAGCAATCACCTGAGAAATAAGAGATAGTTACCCAGCGGTGCCAGAGCACTCCTGCTGAGGATCAGTAGGAGGGACAGAGTGAAAGAAACAGAAACGACAGATGGGGAAAAAAGCAATTCATTTTGAAGATCAGAGTAAAGAAACAGAAAGTTGGTGTGAGAGAGCGGTAGAGAGACAGAATAACCCAGTCACAGTAGGAACACAGTAGATGAAAATGCATAGAGGACAAACTCAGGGTTGCTACCCCACTAAGATCAGGGATGGGGTTGTAAAAATTAAGCACATATATTTTACATCAGGAGATTTATTGTATGGGACAATATAAATGTCCCAACATTTTAAGGGTCAAAAGTCTATTTACTTGAAAATATGAATAGTAAGTTGGTATCATACCTATGTTAGCAAATGCAAAAGTTTGAAATGGAATGGTTTTAATGACGTCCAATGTTTGGCTCAACATTGTCACTCAAACAACAGTGGGCAAAAAAAATGCATTTTATCAATCAAGTTTATTTATATAGCACAATTCATACATAGAAGCAATTCAATGCGCTTTACATAAGATAGTAAGGACATTAAAATATGAATCAAATTTTGACAGTTTGATTAAAACAGACATGGAACAATTTAATGTGTACAGATTAAAATAAAAAAGAAATAAAGAAAAGGTTAAAGAAAAATTAAGAAGGATTTTAAAGGATTCCATGTGTCTTTTAAAGTAGCTATTAAAGCTATAGGGCACATAGTGAGGTCAAGCCCTCAGTCATAGGCACTTGAAAACAAAAAAGTGTTTTTATACCTGATTTGAAAATGAAAAGATTTGGGGCATGTCTAAGATCTTCTGGTAGCTTGTTCCAGTTGTGTGCCGCATAGCTACTAAATGCCGCTTTGCCATGTTCAGTTTGGACTCTGGGCTCTACTAGCTGACCTGAATTCATTGATCTTAGAGGCCTGTTTGGTTTATATTCTTCAAACATATGCAAGAAGTATTTGGGTCCTAAACCATTCAGTGATTTATAGACTAACACCTTAAATTTATTTTAGAACTGACTGGAAGCCAATGCAAAGATTTAAGAACCATAGTAATATGCTCTGTTATAAACATTAAGTGAATGTGTACATTTGTCACATCCCTAAAAAGTACATAAAGTTTGCTATTCGGTTACAGCTCAGCCACTAATGCCAGAAAAACAATTAAATACCTTGTTCCATCTCCGCAATTTATGCCTGCCAATCACATTTTCAATTAAAGAAGAAAGTAAAAACAGCTGGTACAGCTTGAGGGGGAGATCGCCATCTAACAAACTACACTGCTCAAAACAATTAAGGGAACACTTAAATCACACACCGGGTCTCGATGAAGGAAATGTATTAAAGATCTAAATCTTTACATTGTATAATTTGTTGAGAACAAAATGACATACGAACTGTCAATGGAAGCCAAAATCACCAATTTACTGACGGCTGGATTGAAACTCACACCAAAAATGTAAGTTAACAATTAAAATCACAGGCTGTTTAAACTAACATCCCAGAGGTTCTCAATTTAATTCTGAGCCAGTCAATGGCATCAATGTCTTCGTCATCCAGGAACTGCCTACACACTCTGGTAATATAAGGCCGGGCACCAAGAGAAACCCAAGGCCCTCTGCAACAGCGTAAGGTCTGACAATGGGACCAAACAGCAGTCAGGGTACTGTTGACTAGCACGTGGAGATCAGTGCGACCCTTTAAGGAAATTCCTCCCCAGACCATCACTGACCCACCACCAAATCGGTCATGCTGGATCTGGTTGTAGGCAGCATGACGTTCTCCTGACTCGTTCACATCTGTCACATGTGCTCAGTGTGAACCTGCTGTCATCTTTGAAGAGAACGAGGTGCCAATGGTGGACCTGCCTATTCTGGGGTTCTCTGGCGAATGCAAATCGAGCTGCATCGTGCTGGGCTGTGAACATAGGTTCACCTAGAGGACTGTTTGGTCAGAAACATGCATACCAGGAGGGCGCTGGAGGTCATTTCGTATAGCTCTTGCAGTGTTCCTCCTGTTACTCTTTGCACAAAAGAGCAGATATTGTTCCTGATGCTGGGTTCATGCCCTTCTACAGCCCTGTCCAGCTCCAATGGATCTCCTGGTATCTCTTCTATGCTCTTGAGACCGTAATGGGAAACACAGCAAACCTGCTTGCGATGACGCGTATGGATGTGCTATCCAGGAGGATCTGGACCACCTGTGTAACCTGAATAGGCTGCATGTATGGCCACATCCTAACAGTAGTTAGGAAACTAGTAAAATGCAAAACTAGAGAAGAATCAGTCAGGAAGATAAGGAGAGAGCAATTTTCTGTGGCCACAACCTGCAACGCCATTCCCTTTTTAGGGGTTGTCTTGCTGTTGCCTCTCCAGTGCATCTGTTGTCACTTTCATTTCAAATCAGGTGACACTGATTCAAAATCGCTTTTGGTTCCTAACTGGACCGATTGATATCCCTGAAATATTCCTTAATTTTTTCCAGCAGTGTATATAACTGTTTAAATATTCCTGTAATGCTCATTCCTGGAGGCTATTGATCCTGTCCCGTTGTGTTACAACACTGGAATCTAATTTCACTCCAGTTTCTGACAGAATCCTGCAGGACCAGCAAAACCCACGGGAGGCCGTGTCAACCTCTACTGATTAGTTCAGGATGATGACTGCTCAGGGTTGTTTTTACCATACTGTGTTGAGGAGCATCCAGAGGCTACTAATGAGTTCAGGATGATTGTGGCTTGTTGTTTTCTTATTTTTTTT
>JACXGK010001820.1:0-24138 GCA_016801125.1 Novumbra hubbsi
AAGTTATTTTGACCGTCCACTCGGTAGCATTGGCTTTCTAGCCTTTTGTTTTCTTTATGCCAAGTGGCATTTATTATCAGCACCCATCGTCTCTACTTGCTGTCATTACCGGTCAGCACTATAAACATTCATACTCCACTCACCACCATCGTCGTGCTCCTGGGTCCCCACTTCACTCTGTTCACTCGAGACCTTACAGCCTGGTTTCAAGGAATGCCTGGAGCTTCAATAGCCACTTTCCAATAGCTGGTCAGTAATCTGCAAGGCCTATTCTCACAATGGCACTGCTGTTACTGTTACATGTAAGAGTTTTCCCCAGAACTCCCCTCATTTCACCATCCCAGTTCAGGTGAGGGATAAGGAGCTGCGGTCAGCTGGGCTTGATGATCTGCCTGTTCAACCATTCAATACAAAGTACAAACACTTCCATAGATTGGAAAACTACAGCTGCCATCCCTCAAATAGGGCAACAAACTGGACCCAAACTGGCAACAGCTAATCTCTATCCTGCCCTGTTTATTAAATGTTTTGTATGTCTGGTAAACCAACAGAGAACTATTTTGAGTCCCACGGACTCATCTTGAATCCAGTCAGCGTCTCTTACCTTATGTGAATTCTCTGCTGCCACACACTTTGCTGCAAATTGGCCATCTTCTCCACATCTGTAGGAATGTTCTGCTGTCCCTGAGGTTGTCCTCCGTGGACTCTGCTGTGGATGTCTGACTGGTGATTATTTCTCCCTGAGATATAATTGGCTGACCAGGTATCTATGCTGGCTTGTAGCTCCTGTAGCAGATGATTAAGCAACCCATTTTGCATATGCTTGTTGACTCACTACAGGGTTATATTTCTTTGATGTCTGTGACTGGTGATTCTTAGGTGGTCCACCAGTTCCCTGCACTAGTCCTGTTTTACATATAGACATGTAAAAAGACTGGCCTCTTAGATATATTATTGGTCCTGATACCCCTGTTTGGGAACACAGGTGCGCCAAAGCTTGTAGCGTTATAACCAAGGAGACACAAGTTGTCTTTGCTGCCAAATGTGCTTCAACAAAGTACTGAGATAAGGAGTGTGAATACATTTTTTTATGAATATGCAAAACCTGTCATTGGTCAAAATACTAAATGCTCTCTTGGTCACGTGTCCACTGTGGATTACTAAACACCACTCACTAGTTAAGTATCAACCAGGCATTAGTGAAATATCTCCTCTCCTTTCCATAACTCCCTAGTTAAGTACCAACCACGTAGTAGTCAAATGTCATACTTTTTCACACCACTCCCCTAGTTAAGTATAAGCCATGCTGTAGTCAAATATCACCACCCTTTTACACCACCACCCTAGCCAATTATCAACAGATATAAATACATTTAAGCTCTGAAGTTAATCCAACTACAAGCAAAAATGAAAAAAACACAGGAAATGTGAGCAAGTGATGCACATCTCCTGTGAATCGTCAGATGCTTCTCCCTCCCCTCTAATATGGGGAGTGTCCCAAGCTCCGCACACTCTTGATTCAAGTCCACCAGGTGACTGGCGGGATATGTCTTCTCTGTGTCTTCTAGACCCTATTGTCACCCTCAAAGATAAGTTATTTGATGGTTCACTGAGATGAAGACTATGCGAGAGGCAGGTCAAGCCACTTACACCACCTACAGGTAGCTTTAAATGCAGCCATGAAAAGAGGTTGTTTCTCTGCTGATTAAGTCACATCTATTTGAAGTCGGCTTGTAAAGTAAGCCCACAAAATGTCTACAGAGTAGATGTTATGTTAACTGTGAAACTTGCAACTGGTATTCATCACGTAAAATGTATGTACCACAATTCGTTGTAAATCGCTGGGACAATACATTCCCTTTTCACATAGATAATCATTATTTCACAAAAGTTCTATAAAGCTTATTGAGAGCAGAGCGATGTAACCCTTCGGTGCGGTTCTGGACCTAGTGCCTGCCTGCTCTTCCAGACTAAGTGACATTATTTATATATTATTTATAACAGCTTGTTGTCCCACAGAAATCTAGTAAACTGTGAAGAATTTTTGCAACAAGGAAATAACTGAGGTTACAAATGGTACATAGACATTTGTCTAAATTCTTCTTTTTTTATCACTGAATCTCAAAATCAATTGTTTTACTAATATACTTTGCTTATTTACTTGTATGAAAATAATATAGAAAAATCTATTCAATGCTGTCATTATTGAAATTTAAAATGTGTTGTAAATGATATGTCTCAGTATGTCTCACTGGAAACATTAGTGAACGTTTCGTTTCATGGCAATTTTTGGTAATATGGTAATATTTAGAAATTACTTCACTCAGTTCTAGTAGTGGCCTGTATTCCTGTTTGATATATCAAGCAAAAACGGGAAAACATTTCATTTAAAAAAAATACAGCAATTTGTGTGTTGTTAAAAGAAGAGGTGATTCAACATAGCGGTAAACACGCCCCTGTCCCAACGTTTTGAAACGTGTTGCTGGCATCAAATAACAAATTGGCATATATTTGTCCAAAAACACTAAAATGTTTTAGTTTCCACTAAGTAATATTTTAGTAATATTTTCAATAAAAAACACAAATAGACTATATGTTTTTTATCTGCATTTTAACAGCGTCCCAACATCTTTGGAAACAAGGTTTTGCAAGTGTTTTATAAGTGTTATTGTTTCTCTTATTTCCAATGTGACACCTAACAAGTTATACAAATTATTCACCATTCAGTTCTTGAAATACATACTACTTCCAGTGCTTTTCTAATTAGATGGTTAAACATTATGTACTCAAATCAACTCAAAGTCGTATTGTTGACAAAAATTAATACAATTAACTTTACATATAACATATGGAGCTTAACTTGCTACAAAGTATCAGTTAACATACCATAAAAAACCACAGCATGAAAACACTTATGAAAACCCCTATAAAAGGTTGTTTCGTTCGTCTGTATACAGTAGTTATCTAATAAGAGAAGGGTAATGTTTGTTAACGTGAAGAAGGAAATTGGAAGTGCTAAAGCAGACCGCTTCCGTGCAAGTTTCTGTGTGGTGTCTTTTAGATAGATGACCTTTGAGAACCTGACTCTTCAGAACAAAGTGTTTACACCTGCTTAGAATGTCATGCTTCACCTTGCCGGGTTTCCCCGCTGCGTAATGGACTCTTTTTCATTGGTTATGTTTCCTCTGTAAAATGCTATGTTAAACATGTCGCGTTGGGATGGTGGCTATTATTTATGGTTCAGTATTTATATTACAGAATTGAATTGGTGAACAAAACACGAGAGCAAAAAAAAAAAAAAACGTGCTTACAAGAAATACGCTTTTGATGTCACCATTACCCTTGGATATATTTGCATACACCTTCGATGAACCGTTTTGATCATGAACGTCGCAATGAAAATTAAACCTTACTTCAGCTATTTACAACTAAGAGAAGCTTGAGGTCATCAACCACCGCCTCTCACCACCACCGCTTCTTCAAAAGCTCCTCACAAAAGGAAAAACTGAATCAGAGACAAAACAATACATTTCACTATGAATCACATTCAAAGATGTAAGACAAAAGGATGCAAATTGACAACATATTACATTTTTCATACATCATGTCAGCCACTATCAAAACAATATGTGTGTGGTCAGGAATGACTGCATTTGTGGTAAAAACTGAGCAATCTGTGTCCTTTCTCTGTTCCTCCGCAGATTGAGATCACATTGTGAGAAAATGCATTATTTAATTGTTTTCCCTGAGCTTTGTGTTAGCAGTAGATCCCAACCAAAGGTCTAAGGCTGTACAGGGGTACTTGAAGAAGAATTTGGGATTATTGGAAAAATTCACTGGGAGTACCCCAGGTAGAGTTTTGGTACAGTAAACAAATGAGGTTGAGATCTTTGCTACTTTTTGCTAAACAAGAATACAAGTGTCTATTTTGGTTATCCTATGCCTCAGAAACTACACTACGATAGCAAAACAAGTTTATAAGGTCGTGAGCTTACCGATATCATTGCAGACTGGAGCCACCTCAAATTAACGATGTTATGAGAGTTGAGGCATTGCCTCTGTGACAGACGTGATTCAATGAGCCATGCTTGCATGTTTGGTTGACAAAACCTTCTGTCAACCTGAATACTTGTTTTGGTTCAGCAAGTCAAAACCATTTGATGGGCGGTTGACTACCAGGGCTCAAACTCAGTCTGTCCCATTGGTTCCAATTAGTCAGTTGATGCCAAATACCTGCTGAGGTCATTGTGGAAGGAAAGAAGCAACCCCTGAAGCAAATACCTAGATTCTCAGCAAGTACTTCATACGCAGATAACTGATTCAGTGCAATGGGGTTGATCACCAAACCAAGGAACCAAGGTTTGTCTCAGCAGTGTTAAAAAGAAAAGGAACACAATAGAAACTGACCGATTTATCTTTTTACAGAATGTCAAATTGCATGTTAACAGAACAAATGCTTTGTAAAAGATCCATCTTTCCTATTCATCTACCAATGACAATAATGTTGTCTTGCTCCTGCCTGTCACAGTCTGTACCTTGGTGGTCGTCAGGGCATTATTACTGATGGACACGCATGACATGCTCTGGGGCCCCAAACCTAAGAGGCCTTCCAACAGCATTGTTATTATTTCCTGCGGCAGGTGGACATGCTTCCAGCCAAAGCAAGATAAAGGGTCCTAAATACAAGAGCCAGCTCTGCTCGTAACGCATTTACACATGGCATCAACCATGACAAAATGTGTAGAATAGCAGAAAATATGCTTCAAAACTACAAGATGTTCTCTCTGCCTCCTAATAACATTTGAGAAATAGCTGGAATACTGCTGACAGGCATTGTAGTCTTTACAAGCTGCCGGCTCAAAATAACTTCTATCTGCATGATCTAAATAACCTCTATCTGTCGAATCTATAAAACCTCTATCTACCTGATCTAAATAACCTCTATCTGCCAGATCTAAATAACCTCTATCTGTCGGATATATAAAAGCTCTATCTGCCTGAACTAGATAACCTCTATCTGTCTGATCTGAATAACCTCTATCTGCTGGCTATAAATAACCTCTATCTGCCAGATCTAAATAACCTCTATCTGTTGGATCTGAATAACCTCTATCTGCCAGATCTAAACAGCCTCTATCTGCCGGATCTAAATAACCTCTATCTGCCGGACCTAAATAATCTCTATCTGCTGGATCTAAATAACCTCTATCTGCCTGATCGCTAAAAAATAACTTTCTTGGGGAGTGCGTCTAGGGTATATTTGGTGGATCTTGATATTCACATAATCAACACTGTTACAACACCACACTTTATAAACTGCCATGTTGGTCTGTAGCATTTCTTTCTACTGAAAAAGGTTGTTTCAGACTAATTAGGAAAGATGTATATTTTATTGTGTTAAGCCTGTTCTAGTTTCGAAGTACATTTCCATTTTGATGGCAGTTTTTTTTGAGACAGGGTTTGTTATCGACTGTAACTGACAGGTATAAATACAGACTAGATTCCGCAACACACGGCTGTTCCCTCACACCCGTTGCTTGTGGCATTTTCAGGTGAGTATTGCATAGAGAGGTCATGATGTCTCATTATCCATTGTGTTGAAATGTAATAATACAAGACCATGTTATTATGTATTTTCTTGTTAAAGAATTTTCAAATTTAGCTTTGGAACAGTTACCTGAGTGTTTGGAAAACACAAATTAAGATACTATTAGAGATTTGCATTAATGGATAAAATACGGTGAATAAGACTTGCAGATTCAGTTTTGATATATTTTACTTGTAAAATTGTTGCTGTGAATGCTTCATTCAAATATTAAATTGTAATAGCATGACAGGAATATATACTTGTAACTTACATATTTATAATGATGTTTTAGTAAACTGTTTATTTTCTTTGCTACTACCATAACCTGTTTTACTATAATTGTAAACATTGCTGGTGGTGTGTTAATGTATGTTGTTTTATAGATAAAAGATAGACTTGAAGATAGACTTCAAACATCATTTCTGGAATACTACTCCCCCTTTATGACACATTTCTTTGCTTTTTTTGTTTTGTCGCATCTTATCCTGCTAAGAACAGGAAGACAGACAGCTAGCAGGAGAGGCTGAAAGTGTAAGGTAAGAACTCCGCTTTGCCATGTGACCTTTACATTTCAGGAATGTACTTCTTTGCTTTCATCTTCAATATTTGTTTTCAACCATCATCTGTATCTGATTGGAGATCATTCAGTTAACCTGTGTCCCCCAATTTGTGGTGGATTGCTTTCAAGTTTCAAATGATACGCAAAACTCAAGATCGTGGTGGAATCAGGTTATCGCGTAATCTGTAATGGTGGATTGTTTGTAGGTGTGGTGTGTGTTAGAGTAGTTAAATTATTATGGGTATTCTGAAAGGTTAAACATATCCATTCTCTTCATCATTAGTGTGAAAATAACATGTTTTGTGCCCTGATAGGTCTTATTACAAAATGAACCACTAGCTGGGCTAGGGCTAGAGTTAAGTATGTTCAAGAAAAAAACAGAGAAACAAAAATCCAATATAATCCAATATTATTCTCAAATTAATTTTGTTTTAGATCCAAGACCTAAACATGCATATGTTGAACTAAGATGAATCAATGTTTTATTTGCATTATACATTATATTTACTTTGTATATTATTATTAAAGTATATTCTAATATTTTTTATTCTAATGCCTGTTGAAAGTTATTACAAATGTTGATAGTTTTCTAATGTGGTAGTTTGTGATAGTTTGAAACTAACTTCCTCTGTCTCTGTAACATCATAAATAATGTGTAGTGCATTTTAAACATTGAGTGACCTTTAAATAGCAAGTCTACTATTATGTTTAAAGAAGCATAGTTAAGGGGAGGTTATGGAAAAAGTCTAATTTTATCTATTGGTGTGAGGTTTGCGAATTCATCTCTAGATGGTGTGACATATCATCCAGACTCTAGAAATATCTGGTTACCCTTTCTATATGTACTAAGGAGGAGAATGAGAACTGCTAGAGAATATCACAATGAGACTACAGATTATAAAAATGTTCATTATTGTTCCTTGGCTAAGATGGATGGACTGCCCATGGATCAAAAAAAGAATATGTCACACTGGCCTTACTGATAAAGTTAAAAACAATGAAAAAATACATAGAACATCAACCCAGATTTCAGAATTTATACTGACTTTTGTATAGTTTGTGAGAAAGATAACACCTCAAGAGTTAGAATTTCCAACAATTGCGCTGAAAGCATCATGTAATGGGTATGCATTCACCGGGAAAAAATTGTGGAATAAATCTAGATTAAATATCCTAATGAAAATATTATATTACCACGGAAGACAATATATTTGAATTAATGGGGCAATTAATATGTATTTTAAGGAAAAAGACATTGAACAGTCTCATTCCTGATTGAAATATGCAAAAACATGTTTTACATTTGATTACACTTCCATTTCCAAATAAATTGACTAGTTTGGATGAGAACTATGGATTTGGCACCCTAAAAATTATAACAAGTTTTGGGGATTAAATCATTTCCTGTATCTTGTGCCAATGGTGCTTCCACTAAGTCCTAATTCTTTGGTAAGATTTTGTATTATTTTTCAAATTTCTTTAATCACTCTAAATGAAGTAGGTTGTAATCTGTTTTACTTATTTTTAAACATTATTTTGTTTTCCACAAAGACAGTAAAAACAAACAAAAAAAAAATACTAGGTTTTGCTTTTCAATTAAAATATTTGTCAGAAATAATATTGTTTTGTGATTCAGGTCAAAATGGTAGAACTATCCAGCTATGATTAAGGATGCAACTCTTAGTCGTCAACTGAACAATGTAAATTCTATATTTACTAACCAAAATGTCATCTTTTAATCCAACTTCTCCAAATTGAGTTGGCACATTGGGTGCCCAGGGAGCAAGTAGTGTTAACAAACAGTTTTCTTCTGATAGCTCTGAGATTTGGACCTTTCTGTTCCTGGCCCTTCACTCCTAACTAACTGCATGCCCCCCTGCCACACACATGTATGTAAACGAAACACATCATGTCTACCTGCCACACACGTATGTAAACTAAACACATCATGTCTACCTGCCACACAAATGTATGTAAACTAAACACATAATGTCTACCTGCCACACACATGTATGTAAACTAAACACATAATGTCTACCTGCCACACACATGTATGTAAACTAAACACATAATGTCTACCTGCCACACACATGTATGTAAACTAAACACATAATGTCACAAATTACCAACGTTTACCTGAGTGTTCCATGTGCATTTTTACTTACATTTACAAACTTAAAGGGGCATATGTAGGATTATTTTTACTGTACTGCTAGCAAAAATGATGAACGGTGCATAAATGACCAAAAGAAATGTGTAGTTGATGTTATGTGGTAATGTTTAAAATGTTGTTTTCGAAAAACAATTGAGTCTCTGAAATATTCCCTATTGTCAAGTAATCTTCTCATATTATCTTTAGACACTAGCATTGCTATACCCCACACTGGACTAGATATCCCTATCCCCCACCCTAAACCACCCTGGACTAGATATCCCTGTCCCCCACCCTAAACCATCCTGGACTAGATATCCCTATCCCCCACCCTAAACCACCCTGGACTAGATAGTACTATCCCCCACCATAAACCATCCTGGACTAGATAGTACTAACCCCCCACCTTCAACCACCCTCGACTAGATAGTACTATCCCCCACCATAAACCACCCTGGACTAGATAGTACTATCCCCCACCATATACCATCCTGGACTAGATAGTACTATCCCCCACCATAAACCATCCTGGACTAGATAGTACTATCCCCCACCATAAACCATCCTGGACTAGATAGTACTAACCCCCCACCTTCAACCACCCTCGTCTAGATAGTACTATCCCCCACCATAAACCACCCTGGACTAGATAGTACTATCCCCCACCATAAACCATCCTGGACTAGATAGTACTATCCCCCACCATAAACCATCCTGGACTAGATAGTACTATCCCGCCACCTTAAACCACCCTGGACTAGATAGTACTATCCCCCCACCTTAAACCACCCTGGACTAGATAGTACTATCCCTACCTGAAACCACCATTAACTAGATTGCACTATCCCCCACGCTAAACCACCCTGGACTGGATATTAAGATCCCCCACACTACATGGTTTCAAATGTAGTCTTATGAACGTCAGAAGCAGTATTCTACACAGTGCATCTGTAATGAAGTTGGTTCCTACTACGTTTTACATTTAGTCTTATGACCGTCAGAAACAGGATTCTACACAGGTCATCTGTAATAAAGTTGGTTCACACTATGTTTTAAATGTAATCTTATAAACATTACAAGCAGGATTCTACACAGTGGATCTGTAATGAAGCTGGTTCCCACTAAGTTTGAAATCTTTATTTAAATGGACATGTTAATAGTTACCCTAATCAAACAAGGGTAAGGGTTTGATTTCTTGCTGAATTTGCCATTACGATTATATGCTAGGTTTACTTTATATTGAAAGAGAGAACATTTGAATAAGAAAAACATATATTTTTAAATACATTATAATTGCATTATTATTATATATAATATTTTGGTGTGTTTCCCAAAGGCATATCTCATAGATAATAATGTCTTTGTTTGTTTAATATTTTTATTGCATATAAAATATAAAAAATAATAATTCCTTTGCTTATACAGTGGGGGAAGTACAATTTTATACATATAAAAAGATGACTTTACTAAATAAATAAATAATTCTAATACTGAGCTACATTGGATATTCCAATTTTAGGGAAATTATATATACATTATATATACACCAATATACACTTTTAAAGTCTGAAAGGATCAGGAGTCAAAATGGAGCTGGAAGACACATTGGCAATATGTTTTCTTTAAACAGTATCACTTTCAAACCAAATATTTCAAATATATCCTAATATTCAATAACCATTGAAAACTTATGTTTTTTATACAATCCAAATGAAGCAAATCTACAAACAAGTTTCACCCACAGGTTTCTTCCAAAGTGTCAACACCACGCAAATATTTAAAATATGGAAGAGTAGTGTGTAATGAGAACACACTGAAAAAAAAGGTTTTGTTATGATTGTGATGCTTTACTTTCCATATGTATTTGATTGCAAATATGGCATTATAATCAAACTTACTCACCACAGTAACACCCACTACAATGCATACTGAATGTAAATTCCCTCATTTGAGAGAAGTGTTGAAGATGTTAATCAAAAGATATGCTTATTCATTTACTGTTTGTTTTATGTGACTTGTTTATTCAATCCTCTCTATGCATTACAACAAATATTTTGCTTTGATTTGAGCTCTCTGCAAAAGACAAATGTTTGGTTTTGCTAGTGAAGTGGAGATAAAAGTGAGAAGCCACAAAACATTTCAGTACTTTCTCTTTCTACTGAATTCCTGTTTCCTCTTCCTGGGTTGCGAGCATGCTTTTGCAAATGTACTGTAAACAGTGGTTGCCCATGGACTCACACATTTATGTCATAGATTTCAAAGTTCTATGAGGGGGCTTTTATTGCTTCCTGGGTAGCACATTATTGTACTGCGAAGAAATGACAAAATGTTGAAGTATTTACATTTACAGTACTTTATTTACCTCAAATAAATATTTGTTTTATTTCTTTAAAGGTCTTAACAGAATCAACATTAGACATTAGATACATTGTGACAGCAAATGTCACATATGTCACTATACTAAGCTCAATAGTTTCCCTTTTGATACCACATGATTTGCTACAAAATACACGGTGAATGTCACGAAAGCAGTCATGTAAAACAGTATGGTTGAAATGACTAAAACAGTACTGTGAAATACCGCCCTGTTTGATGAGTGCAAGTGGAGTAAAACAAAATGCAGCACCCTTTCCCCTCCCTCTTACAGATACCTGCTGCTCTATCAGCCCCATCTCTGAACCCCCCACAGTCTGTGTAGTCAAAGGTTGCACCTGTGCACAACCACACAATCTCTCAGCCCAGACTGTTTGAACTATTCCTCCTTTCATTATGTCTGATCAGGGAATAGAAGACACCACGCCAAACCTGTTGCCATCTCACTTTTGTGTGGTATCCCCAATCTACCTTTCTCAGTATAACACTTACATTGAACCCCCAATCTACTTTTCTCAGAATAACATTTATATTGACACCCCCTTTTTACATTCTCTATCTAACATTTATATTGTACCCCCAAGCTCAATTTCTCTATCTAACATTTATATTGTACCCCAATCTCACATTCTCTATCTAACATTTATATCGTACCCCCAATCTCACTGTCTCTGTACAACATTTATATTGTACCCCAATCTCACTTTCTCTAACATTTATATGGTACTGCAATCTTTCTTTCTCAGTCTAACATTTACAATGTGACCCCATCTCACTTTCTCTATCTAACATATGGATTGTACCCTATCATTTATATTTTATCTTTGTCTTTTTCTCATTTGTCTTTCTTCTATTCTTTTGTTGCAATGATTTGTTTTTCAAATGTATTTATTATGAATGCAGAAGATTTTTTTTTGTTCTGTGTTAATAAAGGCAACGCAAAAGCAAGTACATTGGCACACAACAAAAAATACATCTCATTATGCAACAAAGAGGTTGCTTTGGGGCTGTTTGTTGTTTAACCATTCACAGTGTGGGAGCCGAACCTTCTCCCCCCCTGCATTCTTCGGTATAACATTAGCACTTAGCCATTTGTTTCCACCCTTCTGCATGAAGCCAAGGGATGGAGCAGGCTGAGAATGACAGGCTGAAGAGGTGTCGGCTGAGCGGTGGGAGACAGCAGCAGCGCGAGCGGAGGGGAGATGTCATAGAGTCTCAGGGACCACGTAACCAGCCCAGTGATCCTGTCCCCTCTCAGCTCCACGCAAACTCCGTTATGCAGGTACTGGTTGGACTGCTTCAATTGAAAGGGGGCAAGATGTTCCACACAAAAGGGATTATTGCGTAATGGGAAGACGATAGCTCTTCAAAAACTAGACGTCTTGCAAAGATATCATGAAAGACATTGTTAGGATATTGTTTTTCAAGTAAAATAATTTATAAACTGACTAATGTTTCTAAGTTCCAAGTATTTTCTTTGATTCTTCCTAGATGGGCTTCCCCCTGGCAAGGAGACATGGAGGTCCCCTTGTTCCTTCCCTATCTCAGCTCCAGGGTATACTGTTACAACAGGTAGGGCCTTACAGTCTTGTTATCACATATTTGAATGCCTTCTTCTGACATACTTTAGTTCTTCTGTTTCATTGATTATAGCGTGACAACATTTCTGGTGTTTGTTTTAGAGCACTCCCTGCTGGTTAAATGAGGGCACTTATTGTGTGAGGGTCTTTTCCAGTGTTCCAGTGAGGGGGAATTGAGACCGTTTCTGCAACGGGTGTCTCGGCGTCCACAGTTGAGCCAGCACAGACCCTCGGTTCTACGTAAGGGTGTCCAGGCTGCCCAGGCTGGCCATGTACGACCCCATGGTATGCTGGGACTCATCCTTAAGTACCCCACTGAAATGTCACATTTAGGAGGAGACATAACGGAACATCTCATTATGGAGAAAAGCCTAGTAACACTGTCCATGACTTTTTGAGGGGTGGGATCCTTTTCGTGATATCAATTGAAAAAGGCCTCTCTAATGAGATCCTTTGACTGATGTAATGAATGCAATCAAGGCAAAGCAAGGAGTTTTCAAACTACTATCCTGCATTTACACACATTTTATCACAAGGCAAAGAAAACATTGTAGTTGTACATTTTCCTTATTGTTATTAATTAAGTATTCTCCACAAAATAGATAATGCAGATGTCGGGTTGTAACAGAAACACTGGATGTTATCTACATTGAATTCAATTAAATGTGTTTCTGTGAATATATATTTACATCTTCTGCTTCTCCAGCACCATGCTCAGAGGCCAGTCCTGCTCCACCCATCTCACTGTGTAAGGTGGAGGTGGACACAAGGAGTCAGGGAGTGTCTACTCCCCCACACTCCGGGGTTTCTCCTGAGCCGGCTCGTTACCCTTCTCCTCTTGGGAGAACCAGTCCTAAGCAAAGCCCCATCATCACTAGGCATCATGAGTAAGTCATGGGTGGTCTGTGAGAATCTGTGTGTGTGGCGTACACAGAACCCACAAAATAAATTGGTGGTCTGTGAGAATATGTGTGTGTGGCATACACAGAATCCATATAATAAATGGGTGGTATTTGAAGAATTTCCTGGTTTTTAAGTCCGTCAGAAGCCTGATATATAACGTTGGTCAGCGTGTAGCAGTTGTGGTGTTGTTCCTACTAGACTATGATCACCTTTGTGCTCCAGACAGCTCCACTCTGACCTTGATCATGGAGGCCACAGCCTTGCGCAGTGGCGCGCTCAACAAGACATTGTGCATTTTCTGGAGAACCAGGTTTGCTTCTGTAGTACTATATAGAACAAAAACACATCCTAAAAACTTGTGAACTCTAACAAGAAATAAAGTGTTATGTTATATGCCCTGCTAAGTTAAATATTTGACATGTTAATAAAATGTCTCTCTTTTGTAGCTGACCGTGGAAAAAGAGAAACTTCTTGCAATGCAACTCCATATGCACCTATCCGAGCACAAATCAACTGACTTGGTAATTTACCATTGCTTATCTTGGCTGTGCGCTTAGGCTCGTTGTCCTGTTGAATGATGAACCTCCGCCCCAGTCTGAGGTCCGTAGCGCTCTGAAGCAGGTTTCCATCAAGGATGTCTCTGAACATTCCTGCATACATTTTTCCCTCAATCTTGTCTTGTCTCTCAGTTCTTGCCGCTGAAAAACATGGTTGATTTTGGCCAGGTGATGAACGGTGCTTGGTTTCCTCTAGATATGGCGTATGGCATTCCGACTAAAGAGTTCAATCTTTGTTTTATCAGACCAGAGAATTTGGTTTCTCATGATCTGAGAGTCCTTTAAGTGCCTTTTGGCAAACTCCAGGTGGGCCGTCATGTGCCTTTTACTGAGGAGGGGCTTTTGTCGGGCCACTCTACAATACAGGCCTGATTGGTGTAGTGCTGCAGAGATGATTTTCCTTCCGGAAGGTTCTCTTCTCTTCACAGAGCAACGCTGGAGCTCTGTCAGAGTGACCATTGGGTTCTTGGTCATCTCCCTGACTAAGGCCCTTCTCCCCAGATCACTCAGTTTGGCCGGGTGGCCTACTCTTGGAAGAGTCCTGGTAATTCCAAACTTTTTTCATTTATGGATGATGTGCTCATTGGGACCTTCAATGATGCAGAAATTATTTTTGTACCCTTCCCCAGATCTGTGCTACGATACAATCCTGTCTTGGGGGTCTACAGACAATTCATTGGACTTTAGGTCTTGGTTTGTGCTATGACATGCGCTTTCAACTGTGCAACCTTATATAGACAGGTGTGTGCCTTTCCAAATCATGTCCAATGAACTGAATGGACCACAGATGGACTCCAATCAAGTTTTAGAATTATCTTAAGGATGATCAATGGAAACCGGATGCTCCTGAGCTAAATTATGAGTGTCATGGCATAGGCTGTGGATAGTTATGTACTTGGGATTTTTTCGTTATTTATTTTAAATAGATGTTATCTATTTCTATTTCATGTTATCAATATGGAATATTTTGTGAGGAATTTTGAGCAAAAATAAATGTATTTGATAGATTTTGGAATGCGGCTATAACCTAACAAAAGTAAAGCGCTTTGAATACTTTCCGGATGCACTGTATATTAAAATTCTCATTGAATTATCCATGCGATCTACTATATTAAACAGAGCATAAATTATTATTACATGGTTTTAAAATGTAATATTGGTGCACAATATCTACTATGTCTTTAGGTTCCAATATGAGTCTAAAACCCTAGTTACAACAATCAGAATCAGCTTTAGATGGTTTTTCTTTCAGGCTCAGCTTGGAAAACTGAGCTAATATGTCGGCAGCTTCCAATCATCCTGATATTCATGACAAAATATGAAATCATCATCCTGTCTCTTTATTTGGCACTAAGATGTCACCACTACAGTCGATGTGTTTTTGACATTTTTTATAATGTTTTTTTAGGTTGAAATTGTGGTTTTAGTGGAAGTTAAGAGGAAATTAAGCATTATTTTATTTTAAACATTACCAAAAGGCAGTAAACATTGATAAAAGCTCCGTTAATGCCCTCAGGTGACCATTTAACCGGCCACACCATTGCCAATTAGCATAAACTTTTTAAGACATTTCTGTGTACTTAACCTTTCCATGTTGACTTTTTATGTTGGATGACTCCCCCCGTCAGAAGGCGTGTTCAGACTGGCCCTACAAAAACAACCTGGCACTGGTCCTTCCCCAAAGTGTTGATGGGGCAGCATGCGCCGCCAGTAAGGAGCAGGATGAGCTACCACAGCCTGGTTATTGGCATGCTGCCACTCATCACCACTTACTGCCAGGTAACACTAACCCCTGTCCCCACTAATCAGGGTCCCCACAAAACCCTGTCCCCCCCTAAACCCTGTCCCCACTAAACTCTGTCCCCCCTAAACCCTGTCCCCACTAAACCCCTGTCCCCACTAACCACTGTCCCCATTAAACCCTGTCCCCCCTAAACCCTGTCCCCACTAAACCCTGTCCCCACTAAACCCCTGTCCCCACTAACCACTGTCCCCATAAAACCCTGTTCCCCCTAAACCCTGTCCCCACTAAAACTTTTCCCCACTAAGCCCTGTCCCCACTAAGCCCTGTCCTCATGAACCCCTTTGCCCACTAAAACCTCATCCCACTAAACCACTGTCTCTGTTAAACCCTCACCCCACTAAACCCGTCCCCACTAACCCCTGTCCCCACTAACCCAAGTCCATGTTAAACACACAGCCCACTAAACCCTGTCCCCACTAAACCCTTACACTAACCTGGCATGTTTGCTTTTGTTTGTCCAACAGATCTTGTCCCGAGTGTTGAGTGTTACAAATACAACAACATCAGGCCTCCATTCACCTATGCCTGCCTGATCAGATGGGTGAGTGGTCTTATTTTGTCTCACTGAACACTTGTGTAAAGGAACACTTGAGTAATAAAAATGCTGACAATTGAGAGTTTGACAATGAAATTGAGCAACAGTAGCAAGAAACTGAAACCAATGGCAACCATTCCTCCTAGAGGAAGAAGTATCAGATGGTAAAACGTGCCAACCTGGTGAAAACAAAATAGGCTCCTGTGATAGATGTAGGCAAGACTTTCATAGTCTGCAGGTAATGTAAATCAACAGCATGAGGAGGCTTGGCATTGTTTAAACTGTGCCAGCCACTGCTCAGTTGTTAGAACAGGATTTTCCTGTGACAGATTTTTTTATATTTTAAAAAGGTAATGCATTATTATTAATAAACTATTCTTAGAATAACTAATGGCGTGCTAGGCCTACAGGTGTCTGCAGCACCAAGCAACTGTTACAGTTTGCTTAATAAATCTTCGTTATTCTACCTCTTTGTCCAACCAAGCGTGGCATTCATCGAATATTAAATGTACCGGACTAAATGTGTAGCAAGACTACTTTTGATGTTATGTGCAATTGCCAAATTAAGCCAATCAGTAAAGTCCACCATTTCTGTCTGCAGTCTATACTGGAATCTCCAGACAAGCAGCGCTCTCTGAATGATATCTACAACTGGTTCACCACCATGTTCTTCTACTTTCGACACAACACGGCAACATGGAAGGTCAGGGTTTTCCTTTATACTGATTGTTATGTTCTTATGAATACATTTGAGTTTTGAGCTATTTTGTTTCTTGAAATTCAAACCCAAGCAGTATTAATTTCCCTCAATAGAACGCTGTACGTCATAATCTGAGCCTGCACAAATGTTTTGTACGAGTGGAAGGAGGAAAAGGGGCCGTCTGGACTGTGGATGAACTGGAATATCAAAGGAGAAAAGGACAAAAATACCACAGGTATTTGTGCGGTGGTGGCGCTGTGGATGTGCAATGGATGTGCTGTGGATGTGCAGTGGATGTGCTGTGGATGCGATGTGGATGCGCTTAGGATGTGCAGTGGATGTGCAGTGGATGTGCTGTGGATGTGCTGTGGATGTGCAGTGGATGTGCTGTGGATGTGCAGTGGATGTGGAGTGGATGTGCAGTGGATGTGCTGTGGATGTGGATTTATATACAAAATAAAACACCGGACAAATTCTATTGTGAGCCTGTTAAACAACAAATTAACACATTTAATGGTTTTTTGTATTAAATTGTAATAGAATTAACAATTTTTCAGGGATCATCATGTGAAATGGCTGGCCCCTTACTCCTTATTTCGTCCAGAGGGACCTTGAATAAATAAACACCCATTCACTGAGTGAGAACCTACTGGAGAACCAAGTTGCTGGGACCTATAACCAATTGTGGTATTTTACAACAGGGCTGGAGCCTGCATAGTAGCTCTTCATGAGGAGTGTTGACCAGTCCAGTCCTCTAAAGTATCTGCAATCCTTTGTTCAGCAGCAGATGGTGCTACAACATAGTTTCTGATCATGAAGAAGTGTGAAAGTCTGGAATGGAACATTTTTATAATCTTGTGTGTGTGTGTGGGGGGGGGTATTTTGTAAATAAAAACACAGAAAAAGAGTGATTTATTGTACTTTTTGCATTGCAACATTGCGAGCGAATCCAATTATTACATTATTTTAAAAGATAGAAATACCATATTCAAAATGTAAATGTTGCTCATACCCAACTGCATCTGTTGCAGTCATCACACAAACATTTCTTCAACTACTGTTTTGGTATCATTATAGTGAAACACATCCATTTTGGACAGTTTATTGCAAAAGGGATGTGGGATTTTCTATTTTTGTTGTAAATCTAGCTTTTTACCTTAATTGTTTGATTTTGTTCGATTTACATTTTTGTCATTTAGCAATCACTCTTAATTCACAGTGAATTACAGTTTACACCATTACTGTGCAAACATTTAAGATGGCTGGATGGAACAACCACACAACTCAGTAGAAGTTAAATCTCTTCTATTCAACTATTTATTCGCAAAAGGGGGAACTTGGTAATGTTAAACATGAGTTGAACCGAGTCATTCTGGATACGTTGCAAGGGTTTGGTGGCACACCAAACAATGATTGGCATTAATCAAGGTGGGAGATGACATGAATGTGACAAAGTGATGATTTGGCAAATGTGGTCCTTGTCATCTAAATTAAATTCACTTAAAATACTCTTTCAAGAAAACGTTTAATATACTCAAATCCTTTATCCCAACCTGAGTGGTGTTTTCAGAGACACCTGAGTGATGTTTTCACAGACACCTGAGTGATGTTTTCACAGACACCTGAGTGATGTTTTCACAGACACCTGAGTGATTTTTTCACAGCCACCTGAGTGATGTTTTCTCAGACACCTGAGTGGTGTTTTCACAGACACCTGAGTGATGTTTTCACAGACACCTGAGTGGTGTTTTCAGAGACATCTCAGTGGTGTTTTCACAGACACCTGAGTGGTGTTTTCAGAGACACCTCAGTGGTGTTTTCACAGACACCTGAGTGGTGTTTTCAGAGACACCTCAGTGGTGTTTTCACAGACACCTCAGTGGTGTTTTCACAGACACCTCAGTGGTGTTTTCACAGACACCTGAGTGGTGTTTTCAGAGACACCTCAGTGGTGTTTTCACAGACACCTGAGTGGTGTTTTCAGAGACACCTCAGTGGTGTTTTCACAGACACCTCAGTGGTGTTTTCACAGACACCTCAGTGGTGTTTTCACAGACACCTCAGTGGTGTTTTCACAGACACCTCAGTGGTGTTTTCACAGACACCTCAGTGGTGTTTTCACAGACCCTTGAGTGGGGGAGGGCAGTAGCCCTTGAGGCTATGACATCACTCCCTTTTCATCTTACTAAAACTTTGTAAAGTGTCTTTAAACTATGTCTACAGATTTTGTTTGTTTGTTTTATTGCACTGTGAAGAAGAATGTGTAGGGTTTTTTGTATGTTCCTGGAGAATGTAACTACTCAGTGTCGATACAGTAGCTCAATTCCTAAACCTCTCTAATGTGTTTTTAGATTTTACTTCCGAGTCAATGTTTATATATACAGATCCAGCAGAACTAGCCAGCTAGAACTGGATTTCCAGATTTATAACTATATTTTACAAAAGGAAAGTGGAAATGCATGATACAGGTTAAAATATTTACAATATGAGACTATAACATGGCTCCTTGCCCCTGGAACACTTCAGATAGACATACATTTCACAGACTTGTCACTTACAGCATTTCATTAGAAGTGGCACCTTTAAAACCTTTAGGCAGGCGCTCATTACCTTCTTTATGTTTCCCGTTGATGCAGGCCATCAAACAGGTGTCACTGCCACAATGTATGTTTTACGGAGCATTTACAATAACAGGCTGCCAAAAAAGATAACATCTAATTGTATTTCCTCTTGGGGACCCCTATCATTTATAGTTAGATACAAGCACACCAGATTACACAGGTTAGTGTGGGAAGACAAGAACAGATTGAACTGCTGACAATTTAACTTGAAAATGAAAATAAAGCAATTGTTCTTTTATGATGTATGGAACTACTTCAATCCAGATGGGTTCGTACATTTTTATATCCACTAAGCTTTGTTGTTCATGTGTACACTTTTAGTAGGGTATGCATTAATCGATTCATGTAAGTGTTTTCATGTGATACATGGATGTCCTATGTCTCTTACAAAAAGATAACCATCTTATTTGTAATGACAAACGTTGTGCAACACCTGCTGTGATCCTGTGGTGTAGCTACGGGTGTGTCCAGTGGCCCAGACAGATTGAATACTGGCCACTTGGGCAGACTTCAACATTCCGGGGACTTTATTGGTTTAACTGCAATCCCAGGTGAAATCTTTTTAGTATAAACTAGCTAGCAAGTTCATGCATGCAATTTTTCACAAAACCAATGGGTCAAAGATGAAGAATAAAGATCAACTGCTACTCAAAAATCTCTATTAGACAAGCCAAAACAACAACATAAATATGACAATGATCCCAAATTCACGTGTTGATTCAGATGACAGGTGTGAGATGCAGGTAAAAAATCCAACCTGGGTCAAGTAATAAAGGAATGCTTTTAAACTCCCACTTTAGGTAGGATGAAAAAAGGTGCTGGCAATCCTTCATTGATATTTAATTTCAGCCATTAGAAATACCAAAGTTCCTTTCACCTTAGAGGATTGTGATCCTGTGTCCAATTGAGCACATAGAAGATGACCCCCCACTGATTTAAAATAGCAACCACTGTGGCACCCAAACCCTGCCACAAACAACCTAGTCTCACCTAGATCTGTGTCTTATTCCTGTAGTAAATGCTCAGGTATATAATGTACATGTATCACACATGCATAGTGTACATGTTCTCTGTCTTACACAGGTATAGGTATACCACACTGCAACATCTCAGTATTTCCATGAGTAGGTGTTCTTTGCAGGTTCTTTGTTCTCTCTTTTCAAAGACAGACAATTTTTGACATTTCCCAATGCCCATTTCCCCCGTATTAAGTTTCAAGTCTGTAAAGTGTCTGTGTCTTGTCTTTCACTGACAACCTCACATCCACAAACCAGATAGCTCTCAGAGAAGAGCCTTAGGCAAGGTATTTTTGACAGAACAAGAGAGGATTGACTGTGGAGTTGACAAGTTTCAACTTTCCTTGAGTCCATAGATCCTAAATAGCAGTTGTTTGTTCAAGGTTGAAATAAAATAGCAGTAACAACAGCAAAGATTGAAAACTACCTAGGGTTTTATCCTTTCTCACAGCTCAGAAAGATGTTGCTTGTCTTGGTGACTGCCAATTGTACAAATCGTCATTTCAAAACTTTTTGTGATTTGCTGTCACAGACTCTGGGTTCAAAGGGCATGCATTATCTCAGACAATTTAGTCTGAAACCCACAGTCCTCCAAGCCAAGACCTGCCTTTTGAAACCCAAGTATTTTTTTCCTTGACTTTGCTAAGAACATAAACAATGATGAGATGTATGTCTGGTACTGTGTAAATTCATAATGATTGTAAAATACTTATTCAAAGGATGTCGTTCTGAGAAATTGCATGAGTTATTCCTTGATAGAGAAGATGCAGTATCTGAACCCCATACACTAACTGGTTTCCTAAGTACTGTTTGAGAGTATCCTACCAGAGGAAATTAACAGCTCTTCATCCCATCTTACAGCCAAGGAATTTCCAACACTTTGATGTCATGACATTTGTATGGAGGAGCCTGGGGGAGACAGATGATAACTTGAGTCCACTAATTTCTCTGTCCCTTGTTGGTGGGCGGTTTATAATTGCTCAGAGGGTGATTAAAGGCTCTCAACAAGCTGTAGACATTTGAAACATAGCCCAAATCATAGACAAAATGTACTTAATGCGCTTTTGTAAATGGCTAGTTTCAGTACACTGCACCATAATATGTACTATACTATAAGACAGTGGTATTCAAATCTCTTTTTTTTTTTTTCATTCCAGGGCAACCCCCTAAGCAAGGCAAAATTAAGTGGAACTGTCCTCGAAGGACAAATCTGAATACCACTGCTATATTATAAAGGATGTCGCTTGTAAACCAATATTATTTTTGTATAGAATATTTAAATAAACACATGACTCTTTTTCTAAGCCCATGATAGTTCATGATAAAGACATTCCAAATAAAGGACACACATAAGAACAAATAATATACGGTATTTTCAAAGTTTGTTTAAAAAATTGGGTTTATTCACAAAAAACAATTTTGTGCGTGAACACCCTGATGTAATAGCTTGACACACCTTTGTTAACAGTGAAAACTTGGAGTTAACATCTCCTATTGCCACTAACCAGTCCCTGACATAATTTCACTGATGGCCAGGCAACGATCTCTTCAGGAATCTGCTGGTATACCTCTGACTTAATGGTTCCCTTGATAGTGTGCCTTTGACCAGGTTCAGTGAAGGTAAACAGCCCCAGATCATTATATTGCCACAACCATGCTTGACTGTTGGGAAGGTTCTTTCGGTGGTAGGCAGTGTTGCTCTCAGCAACCATAGTGGTTCTGATTGAGACCAAAAAGGTACATTATGGACTAAACTGTCTAGAGAATGGACTTCCAGAAATGCCTTTTTGATTCATTGTTTTCCTTATTTTTGAAGCATGCAGAGGAACTTGTGATGTAGCAGGAAGGTCTGCAAATCTCCATATGTTATGTTTGGGTTGGCATGATGAAACCTGATGACCACAGCAGATTTTATAGACTTTCTAAAATGTTGTTTTAGGCATATTGGTTGTTCCCAAGTGGGAGAAGTAATTTTATCATCTCACCAGGGGTCCTGATGCACCACCTTCCCACAAATATGATAAGGTCTCTGGGAACAAGGTCCCAGTGAACATAATATAAACTACTGCTAAGCTTGGTTGATGTTGATCCCTGGATGACAGATCATATGCTACTGGAGGCACTGCTGAAGCCTCAGTGGGGAGCATACATTGTACTTAAGTGTATGAAATCAAATTTATGAAATGCATTTTTGTCTTTCTCTTGGAGTATGGTATGGAACAAATTTTAATAGCTTGTTTCGTTGTTGAGTTGCAATCTACAATTTCCTTCACTTGCAACACTACACTTACAAGTGTCATTGTGTAGATTTATTGTTGCATTGGACAGATGTTCCACACTCCCCATTCCACCTCTGCAGGCCAAGCACTATCATTAGTGTGCTTTGGAGGAAATTTTTCCAATTGCTGAAGATTTTGAGCAAGTTATGGTTTTGTTATGGTTATTCAACTGCAAAAAGGAATTGTTGTGACTTTGGAGGGATCCTGTAGGGAGCAGATTCATCAAATCAGCATGCCATCTTTGCCTAGTGGGGGGCATAGCTAATTTATGCAGAACATTATAGTTACATCCATTAGCATTTGTGTCATGCCGAAAACATTGTGTGTGTGACACACTTTCTTAATGGTGTTTGAGTTAAGATTTCACATAATGTATGCATGTGGAAGCAGCTCAGAGAATAGGTAGCATCCAGACAATACTTTTAATTCTGACAAAATACAATTTATCTTGTGAAAATGTTAGCAAATGCATATAGATAGAAAGTGTAACGTTTTAGCTGGCACAGCCATGGTCTGTGCTGGCAGTTTTTGTGTTTTGGACTTTGCATACACCCATTATGTCAAGAATGCACCCCGGACTCATTTTGTCTTGTCATTTATTAATTACAACTGTTTCCCCTTTAGTTAATTCATGTGTGTGTATAAATGCCCCCTTGTTTGGTCTGTTGGTGTCGTTCGTTGTTGCTTGTAAGTACACATTACCGCTCTGTTCTTGTTTACCGCTGCAACATTCAGCATTGACTTTACAGTTTGTGTGTATGTTTCTTTCATTAAATTCAATATACTTCTTAACAACTTCTGCGCCCGGCTCCTAAAACCCCACTAGACGTGACAGAAAGTAAGTTTTCCAAGCATTAACCTACTGACTCTAGAATACATATTACATTGAAAGACTTAAAGAAAGTTATACTATATACTATACTATATACTATATACTAAAATATATGGTTTTCCATCCATGGACAGGAGAATTCAGTTTTCTTTTGACAGATATTGCAAACTTAAGCTAATTTTATCCCCTGCTAGATATGCAAGGAATGGGAGAGTTTATCATAAAACATACAGATTAGATTTTTAATTTGTAGATCCTTATTTTATACCTTGAGTCGGCTTAAGCAGTTTTTGGCTGTCAAAGAACATAAGGTTCTGGAGGCCAACAAATGCTCAAAAAATTTTACTTATTTAACTGCTTTTGACCAAAGGTCATTGATATTTGATTCTACAATAGGAGTGGGGATTATTTTGGTACGGAGGAAACAAGTTCTGATGTGTAGGAGTTTGTGAGAGAACACTCACACAGAGTTGGAAGGTCAAATCTATGTTTCCTGTTGTGCCATTTGTAAGGGATATTGTTGGTTTCAAGCTCAGGAAACTCTGTCACACACCTTATATGAACACCAGAGAGACTATTAATTACATATGCAAAGATTGGATACATGGTGGCGTTATAACACTAGTCTACACCTTCCAAT
>JACXGK010001820.1:24238-44371 GCA_016801125.1 Novumbra hubbsi
CATGGTGGCGTTATAACACCAGTCTACACCTTCCAATGCAATGCCAGGCCAATTGGATACATGGTGGCGTTATAACACCAGTCTACACCTTCCAATGCAATGCCAGGCCAATTGGATACATGGTGGCGTTATAACACCAGTCTACACCTTCCAATGCAATGCCAGGCCAATTGGATACATGGTGGCGTTATAACAAATACAGGTCATGTTTAATAAGATCAAGCCACTCGTCTTGTATGATGCTTACTTGCATCATTTGGTCCTTAGATCTGCCTCCACACAAGGAACACATTTAACTCTAGGACCAATAAAGTACCCCATGATGCCATTTTGAATTTGCTTAAAAACCCTTAGATCCATACTCCTTTGGGACAGAATGACCAATCTTTAACATCTAACTTGATGTTTAGCATTCGAATAGTAGGTTTGAAAATACTATATAATAGCCATATTCTCCAGACAACAACATTCAAAATGCTGGTTAATATTGACCAATTAATATTCATGTTATTTTTGTCTAACATATATTCTTATAAAATCAGACTGCAAGTAATGCTTACAGCCCATAATAGAATTATACTCACTTCAAAATCACAATATAATTATTAATTGTATTGGGGTGTTGGAGGCTAGTATTAGTATTATACTTTTTCTGTTCCTATACAAAATCTTTATGTAAGTGGCTCATGTATTCACTGTTTCTTCAAGCATGATTATGTCTTGGCCTTTCCCTGGCCTATCAGCTATTCCTTTATGTTCTTGTGGTTTCAAACTGAAAATGAGTCAAATTTAAATTTTATTTTGATTTTGTGTGTGGGTGGTTCAAACCTACCGCATTTGTGAGTAGTGGCATGAGGGTAATAAATGTTGATTAGTAAACTACTCAACCCATTTCTACTACCAACTTCCTCAGGGTATCTCCTATTGTCAAGTGTGGCTGATGAAACCTCTTTCGGTAACTTCCACCGTATGACAAGTTATTTACTTTACAAAATATAAACAAGCCAGGAACAAACAAATCAATCCAGTCTTTTGAAATCCTAGAAACATCTGTAAGACATGTTTAATTTAGGATGTACAACATTTCACATGTCAAGTGTTGAAATACAACATTCAAACAATGTGTCACAACTAGGTTGGCTTATCCATTCTTTGGTGTAAAACCGTGCAACTTACATTTACGTGGTGAATTATGATTCCACTTCACTCAGCGGTGGATGCATAGCTGGACACTCGCTGGTAAGGAGTCCCTGGAAGGTCTAATAAGCTCATATACCCAAAATATACTTGACCGAGGCTCATGTGAATGTAGAAACAGAGGGCAGTGGGAAGGGGTTGAACAGATGCTTTTGCATTCATCAAACAATGGCTATCTGCCATGTCTTTGATTGTTTTCACCAACGACTGCAAAACCTGGACAAAGCTGTTATTCACGTGACCCCACTCATTCCTATGTGATGACTCTGTAGCAGTCGGATTATGTGATGACTCCAATGTAGTTGGGTTGTTGTTCTGTCCCTGAGCATGGCAGTTAACCTTAATTGCTCTCTGACTGCTTATCGTGGCAACTCATTGCACTTGGACAGGTTGCATTAAATGCAGAAGCCAAATCTAAGTTGGACCTTGCATGTAAACTAACAAATATTCCCTTCCCTTTTCCCTAATGAGGGATCCTATTTTCTGCCAACAATGTATGCAATACCATGGTCAACCATTAACATTTCTGGTGTTAATAAGAGTGGGCAGTCATTCTCCCCTGTCATCAACTGACAAATTGCTGTGACATGTGGTTAGATGAAACTTAAAATACCTATCCAGGCATTTTAAAATCTGTAAGGCATCAGCAAGGTCTGAGGAGAAGAAAAGTGTAGCCATAAGGGTAGAACTTATGGGTAAAGACAAAGTACATGCTAAACCTGCAGGTAAAGTGCATGCAAGCAGAATATTTCATTTGGGTAAAGAAAAACCTTTAAAACAGGGGTCTCAAACCGGTTCCACGGAGGGCAGAGTGTCTGCAGGTTTTCACTCTCACCTTGTACTTGATTGATGAATTATGTCACTGATTGGTTAGGTCTACCCTCATCTGGTTATTTAGGTCTGAACCTCGAACCAATTTACAGGAAAAAACTTAAACCTGCAGACACTCTGCCCTCCGTGGAACCGGTTTGAGACCCTTGCTTTAAAAGATACATGCTTAATGGTTTGGGAAGTAAAAGTTTACAAAGTATATGAAGAAGATGCACTCACGCAAGTTTTTTTTTTACATGTCACCTCTGGTACTCCGCATATTTGTTTTGATCTCTAATTTATATAATATGCCTTCAAAAATACTCCAGGCCAAGTTCACCAATCTACACTCAAAACCCCATTATGGCAAATTGAATATAAGTGTGCCAATTTACAAAAAAGAAAGAAAGAAATATCTCACGTGCGTACATAAATACTCTTCAGCACTTTTTAGAAGTGCCTTAGGCAGTGATTTCTGAATAATTTTCCAAGGCATTGTACATTGTTTACCTACATTTTCAACAGTTCACCGCAAATGTCATAATAAATGAACAGCATTTTTTCTCAATAACCTCATTTGGCAGTATAATCTTTAAGCCCTGTAACCTCAGTTGGCACACATCCCGTCAAACCACAATAACGTGTCTGACTTCAAAGGACTTTTTGTCACCAGTTCAATTGTTGCTTGTTGTGCTCTTTATAACATACATTTCAAATGAGCTCAAAAACAAAATAATAACAGCCACACAGGCAGTTCATGTAATGGGCCAAAAAACTAGTTTTTCCCAACATTTGCACCCGTGAAATGAATTGACTTTGCTTTATGAGACTGAAGATGTTGTTTTACTTAAATAAGGTACATTTCAGAGCATTACAGCTGTCATGCCCTCCTGGAAGAGTAGGTAGTAGACACTGAGGGGGTACATGATCATCCAATCTTACCAGGATGTTGTTTGGATTAGTTTTAAAAGAAAATCATTGATATTCCAAAAAGCCCCATTCCCAGTGGGGTACGTGGGCAAAACATGCCAATTATTTCAATTGACATTTTAACCACCTGAGAAAGGAGAAAAAGCAGACACCTAATAGCTTTATCCCACACTTCATGCATTCCATTGCGCTCTTTGCCGCATACATGACAACACTCTCCTTTTCCCACATCTTTCAACCCACCCACATCCCATACTTGTTCGCCATGTTATGGGCTGCAGCTACCTTTTGTTGTGTTTTCATTGCCTTTCAGTGAATCACGAAGGCAGAATTCTGTCTATGGTTGTAATCCTAATTTACCATAAAACAACTGTCAATAAAGACCATTAATTGTTTTCACAGTATACTGGCAGGAAAGGAATGTCTTGGGCCTTATTTGAACACTGTCTTAATTGGTTGCCTTGTCTATCTTCTCTCCTGTTGTATGCCAAGGAGCTGGACAGCTAGGTTGGAATCTTTGGAATTCCCAGACACTGGCTTTTCCCAGTGCCCTACACTGCAACACGAACAATGGAAGCAGCGACATCTTTCTTACATACACAGCATGAACTCAGTGGACATGCCAGCCTGTCTCCCACCTCCCTTTCTCTTTCATTGTCAACTTAATCTAAAATCCGTAAGCAGGGACAACAGACCAATGTCTAACTTAAAGTGTCAATCAGCAGTTCAAACTGAAACAAAGAAACCACGCCCTTCTTTTAGGAAAAAGATATGGGATAGGCCAGGAAGAAAGTAGCCACACAGAAACAGTCAAAGCTGACCATACGTGATGTAAACATTATATTTTTAACAATGTTTTGAGGTTATTGCATTTTTGTTTACATGTAATTTGTTTACAAACATTCAAATTAAAAAAAAACAAAATAATATAGGACAGAGCATCTCGCTCTTGAAGGACGAAATTTGACAGTTCACTCTGCCTGGCACTGAGGTAGTTAACTGTGACACGCTTGACTGGTTAAACCGAGAGGGAACGGGTCAAGCGTCTTCAGAGTAAGAGACCAGTGGAAATAGAGATAGTTCGTAACACCTGCCAGCGACTGAGAATTTATATTATTGATTCGAATTATTATTCCGGAGTATTTAGACGACTGCGATTTAGGTGTAAATGGAAAACGTGACATATTTATTTATCCGTAGGCAAATTTCCATTGCCAGTAACGTAAGGAAAATGTGTCTTCTTGCAAGAAGTTAACTTTTTAACAACTTGCGAAACCGTATTCAAGCACATGAAGCAGCATTTGTCTACAGATAAGTCTACACATTTTCAACTTAAGAGGCATATTTCAAACGTGGTCATTTTCGGAAGGCTCACGCGGAATGTGTCAACTGTTCTGTCGCTGACGACGCGAACCGAGCCAACCTGCATTTGAAGTGAGTACCATGCCATTCTTTTTTGGGTTGCGTCTTTGACGATTTTTGGTTTTAGATAATTTCTCTTTCAACACAGTCCTGTATAGTTGTGTTACATCTTTAGTCGAAGTTAGTGCGCACCATTAAGAAAAGACAGACCAAGTACGCGTAAACTATCGGGTACACCTTGAAACATGTATAGCCTATAACATCCTCATTACTCATGCATATTTTGTTGTTCTGTATACATTTTGTTACGTAAAAGTTGTTATGTACAGCTTACTTTCAGATTCGGCGTACCATTCTAGCAATCATTTTGCATTTGAAGGATTAATTAAGCAGTCATAAAGACAAGAGATTATGTTAAGCTTTTTCCCCCCGATTTGTCAAAAAGGCAAATTACACCTAAGATTTATTTCCTGAATCTTGACATTTGCAAACATAGCAACTTTTCCTGATGGTCCTTATGGGTATCTCATCTAAGGTTTGCTAAAGTGATTGATAATGGTTATAGTAAACTAGACAAAGAAATAATTCCATTCATGATTTCACGTTTTATGTAAAAACTGCTTAGCATCTAAAAAGTAATTTTTTTAAGAAAAACGGTAAACAAAAGCAAACGTTTTCAACGACCTGAGATGAGACTTCAAAATGCACATTATATGTTCCGTTTCAGTGGGCTAGGCATATGTATTATTCATACTCCACCTTCATAGCTGAAGGGCTTATGCATAATATATTTTAAGTCAAAAGCGCAAAACGTTTGTGGTCTAAACCATCTGCCCATGTGTTAATAAATGTCAGAACATATTATTGTCTTTTTAGCAAGTTTTTATTTTATGTAACTACCTACCTTGCCACCCAAAACCCACGCATACATCCTCTACAATTACTACACTGCTCCGACTATTTTAGCTTGGATTGAGGGCCTGGACGAATACACGAAGCAAAAACAGTGAACCGCTCTAAGTGGTATTCACCATTTTGAGCCATAGTTGAAATATTAAAGGAGATTTGTGTAGTGGATTTAATGGTTATGCATTTTGTATGTATTGCTAACAACGGGGAAACTAAAGTAATGGTAGGTTTGCTAACTATGGCCATATTGAAACAGTCTATCTGAGTGGTGAAAATGCAGATTATAATGTTTAAATGGATGTCATTAAAAATATACCATTGACCACACAAAGACCAAATGAACCCACTGAATTGAGTGTATAAGCCGTAAAATGGCACATGAAATAAAAAATAGAAATATACATTTCCATTAACTTGACATGTTCATGGTAGTTTCCCAAAATATTAGTTTTCCTCTCTTATTGGACATCTGACTGCAGCAAACGGGTTTTACAGTCGTTAAACATGTCAGAATCTTAATGTCTCAGTTGATTAAGTCAGATATTTAGCGTCAGAGTTTAGCTGGAAGTGTGTACATTGTACTGACAGTTCTTACACTATTCTGAATGTTTATAACACAGCATGCTGTGAATTTATTTTGTGTGTTAATCTTTTAACAATTTGCTCTTTGTGGCGCCTTCATATGAATCATAATGTCGTCTCAAAGCACAGAATAAAGACAAAATATAAAAGGACACAACTGAATGTTCAAAGCAAAACTGGAATGAGGGTCTCTAAAACCCCCAATCAGGGGTAGAACATTTCCAAGTAAATATCCCCCGGAGAATAGAGGAGTCCATTATCAAGGCATGGAGAGGACAACCACACCCTCAATCATATTGAGAATATGTGGAAAACATTTAAAATTGCTGTTCACTCAAGGTCCTCATCCAACTTGAAGGTGCTTCAGCAATTTTGCATAGAAGAATAGGCCAAAATGGCTGTGTCCGCATGTGCAAAGCTGGTAGAGACTTAAACATAAATACTTAAATAGTGGCTTTAATTACTCCCAAAGGTGCCTTTTTCAAATACTGCCTAAAAAGTGTGAATACGTATCCAATTAAGTAATCGTTGACTTTCTTAAAGATGCTTGTTTATTCCATTTTGATTTCATTTCGTAACACAATAAAATGTGTAAAATGTTAATTTGTAACACAATAAAATGTGTAAAATGGGAGTATGTTTAATTCGAAATCTGGCAAATTTATTATCAATTATGTAATGCATTCAAACAGTTGCCTCGTTCTAAGTCCAACCAGAAAAGCTTGTACTAGAAAAACAACTAGCCTCTGACATCCTCAGTAAGTTTTATTTGGGTACAATGAGGGCAGAATGGGTCAAGAGGAGGGGGAAGTTGCAAAGAGGGTCAGTGTTTGGTCAGTGTTGGTGACCACACAGTCAGAAACACTCATGAGGGTGGCATGAGGGCCCGACGTCCTCTAGTGGGACCTAGATTTAAGTTCTGCCGCTGAATGACCTACACACCAACACAGTTGATTTTCAAATGTTCCCTTCCATGAATGTAAACAATCTAGCCAGTTATGGATAATCTTTCTTAAACTGAAGGATTGGTAATAGACAATTTGCTGCTGATAATAAGATTTGTAGGGAGATCGCATGGAGATCCCTACTGTTCATCACTAGGTCCCTTGCCACAAGGAATATATGGTAAAATTGCAGGGTTTAAGGCTTGGTAAAAAAAAAGGTACAATACTTCAAAAGTAGAAGCACCTGACCTGACCTTGTGCCACTTTTACAGGGAAAGGCACAATACAAGGGGCATCAATGACAGTGACCAAGGGGAGCTAATCCATGCAGCTGTCAGCCTGCTGGGTATTAAGCTTCCATTCTGAATTTTACTGGCTCTCTGCCAGAGGTAAAGCCAGTCTTTTTCACACAAGCAAGGACTATAGGCATTTAGGGACTGGTGCTTGGCCTACTCTGTCCACTGCACTTTTACTGAGGAAACCACTGGGAACACAATGAATCATTTCTGTTCAAATGAAGATGTAACCAGCGACTGTGGAATTCTGGACTGCTAATAATCATATCTGGTGTCACTGCTCCTTACTTAGATTATTGGCTCAGTTGTTCACTGGTCACTTGGCCAGTTGATTTATGTTTTTGTTTACTTAAATACTGTTGTTTAGTAATATGTTTACATTCCTATTCTAATAAAGCATATTAGCCTTGGCTGTACTTTACTCTACTAATGTGTGTAAAATGTATATCTAATCACAGCAACTCCTGAAGATCTTTTATTGCAGGATTTGGGTCTTAAGAGCACTAAAACGAATAAAACAATGTTCTTTCATAAGCCAATCCCATGGCAGAACAGCTGTTGGACAGAAATAGTACAGTAGGGCAAGTTGTTGTAATTGCAAAGGAATCCAGTGTTTATTGTCTGAATGAAAAGAGCAAGCCCATTTGAAACAGGTGTTGGAATGTGATGGAAGGGTGTTCATAGATCTTTCTTTTTTTTTTCCTCTCAGCAAAATAACTTTTAATGCTCCCTTGGTCATGTTGTGCCTTTACAGAACACAGGACCTTCGCTTTGAGAGGCTGAACTGTGGGGGGCTGGATTAGCAACAAAGACAAGCAGGGAGGGCTAAATGTCCTGCATGAATGTGGGGTGACGCAGAAGCTCCTCTTTTGTGCTGTCAAATAAGAGAGAGGGCAGGGGGCAACCCTTTCTTGTCCCCCTGGGGCCTCATGGTCCTAGGGCCCTTTACACTCCAAGGTAGTGAATCAATAATGAAATGTGTCTTATTTTACAAAATAATTTCCATCGTGTTTCAATTTAAATAGGCATATACCGCCAGCTAAACAGAGTTTCTTTGGCCTGGATTCAAGTGATTTGTGCGTGCAGCAACTTGACCAGCCCCTTATCAGTTTCCACTGTACATTACAATTATATTTTGGAATGTATTCCGACACCTTCCCTTTCTCCGCCTTTCTGTGGTTTTATAAATGTCATTATGATTGATTGAATTAATGAAAAATATGCAATCACAGCTTAGAGTTCACTTGAGTATGCTTTTGAAGAGCTTTCCATGTATGGATTTGAACAGTTCATCACATTTTTCCTTGCGTATTCTAAGCTCTATCAATTTGGATTGGGAATATCGGTGAACTGCGATCTTCAGGTCTCCCCAGAGTGGGGTTCAAGATAGTGCTGGGCCATTCGAGGACATTCAGAGACTTGTCCGAAGAGACTTGTCCTAAATTGCATTACTCCTTGTGCTTTCGGCAGTTTAAAGAAGACTCTTCGCCCCAGTCTGAGGGCTTTTGCTCTCTGTATCAGGTGCTCTTGACCGTAGGGATTCACCGTAGGGAGCCAGGTGATGAGTGGTACCTTTCATCAGCTTTTTGGCTTAATAGTTGGATTTTTTTCTTATTTTTAAATAAATCTAAATCAATTTGCATTGTCGTTGTTGGGTATTGTGTGTGGATTAATAGCAAAACGCATTTTGACACAATGGGGAGAAAGTGAAGATGATTGAATACTTACGAAGGAACCGTTTACTTCCCAAAAATCGACAAACATTTACTTTAATGGAAAGATTTCATAATATGAACAAAAGTCAATCTCTAGACCGCTCTGGTGAGAGGCAGTGTATTGTGCATGTCATGTGTGTGTAGACTACTGAAAATCTGTACTTAAGTAAAAGTACTGTTAGAGGGGGAACAATGTGAAATGTGTCTATGTGCTAAGCCACCCTGATTTAGTGTTGGAGTGTCAATTGAAGTGCACAGCTCTTACTCACAAAGAGAGCAAGGCTCTGTACACTTCCAGTCTTCCCAGTCAATTCACCCCTCTCTTCCCCACAACCCTTGTAAACCTAAAACCTTTCTAGCCAACACCAAAAAGGCCCGGATCCTTTCAAATTAGAACCAAAACGCTTCTACCTTTTGTACTTGTGTCCTAGTGTGGTCCATTGGTCTAAGACCTTGTCACCAGTGCACCACTGGAACAGGAGTGTAGAAGCTGTCTGCTAATGATCTGTCTATGTCAAATATAACATTTACATTTTCTATGTTTTTGGTCTTTGATTGTGATGTGTTTAATGTATTCATGTATTTATTTATTTGCCCTTTGTTGTGTCTTTAATGTATATGAGCAGTGTTCTAAAAAAGTATTAAGTACATTAATACCAAAAAGCTATTAAGTACATTTCTAGACACATATTTGATGGTTTTTCTATTTTTATTCTTTTGTCTGTCATTGAACCTATTCGCTTAAAAATGACAGAATGTGCCTTCCTTCAAAAAGGCTCTTCTGAAGTGTGTGCACATCACAAGGAAAATAATCCTACACTTCATTGTTCCTAACTGCCAAAACATTTGATCTTGACAGTCGGTTTTGTAAGAAACACATTACTGTGGAATGTCAAAGGCATCCTGTAGCAAAGAAAATCTTTAAAATGTCTTGTATCATTTCTGAAACACTTCAGTTGTGATTACCACACTAGCTACCAATAATTATATTGTAGAATATAGGCTACTTAAAGTGAGCAGTATGCCAAGTGTGACTCTAACTTGGGTAGTACTTCAACTTTAAATACAGTCAATTAAGGTTATGTTGACAGCACTACCGAAAGAGAGTGGATCTGTTCAAATCTTTTATTTTTTTCTAAAAAAGTAAAAAATTAGTTTTGTGTTGAAATTTGACCAGTCTGTCTCTCAACTCCTACTTGCCCTGGGTCATGTGTTTGCTGTTAGGCAGGTTTTGGAGCCACCAAACGTGGCTCGGCACTGTAGAACTTCAAGGAGCAGCAGATAAGACAGCAGGAGCTTAACAGCTTTTAACGGGAGTTGCTGCATCCTGTATTTAGAAATGCAGGAGCTTAACGGTGAACTACAAAGTCACTTGGCATAGATGTCATGATGGACACTAGCCGATTATAGCCAATTCCAATATTCAAACTGGAGTTGAGGAGTGATTAGTGTTTGCCGACAGCAGCTCTGACATTTTGATAACAAAAGGCACAAAGCACCCACAGAATAGCCAACATATCTTTTGTAAAGGATTTGGTCTTTAAATGTTGTCATTTTGATAAAAATCTGAATTGTGTGTTTCAGTCCACATACACTTCAGCTCTTCGGCTCTATGCAAAGTTCAGTTTACTCCGCTAATTGGACCCTAACCACTATGAAGGTAGCCAGGATACAGAACAAGTACATCCCCATTGGCAGTCAGAGACTCTTTGATTGGTCAACCAGGGGTTATCCATAAAATGAAATAGGTTGACCCAGTGCCATCAAAAAAAAGAGTTGCGTCAACTCTGTTGACTCCAATGGGACACTTTGTCCCCCCAAGATGGCCACAGAAAAGTTCCAAACAAAGCAGCTGCGTCGTTGAGAAACAGCGTATGATGAAACTGTTCAAAGTTAAGAATTTAATGTGCACAATTAATATTTTTTCCCCCCAATCTGATCAAAGATGAATGGAGGTAGCAAAATTGTCAATCATCTTATCCTTTGTTCTGCCATCTAATACATTTAACGTTAGCTTAAAGTATGAAGATTGTATGCTAGCTAGCAATGATTAACATTGTTTAGGGCTACATTTGTCGATTCCAACTTTCCAGTTGAATGCGATTGTACACAATGTCAAGGAACCATCAAAGACCAGAGAACAAAATGATTAATCTAATCATAAAGTAAATGTTTATGAGCAAACTGATTTAGAGACCATTATAACATGCAGACTACAATTTTAGCTACCAATACGCATATTCTTTAGTCAAGTAGTTCCCAAAAAACAGTTTTTGTGGAGCTGCGGTGAGTTTTCCCATTAATTTAAATCTCCCGCTCTGCTTTGTTTTGGAACTTTTTCTAGACGCATGAACCACGTGACCACATAGCATTCCTACCCTCAGTTGATGCAACTCTTTCTCTCTACGGCTCTGGGTTGACTTATCTGAAGATGGAAACACACTGAGTACAGGCAGGGAGGAACATCTCAGTCACTCCACACAGTTGTATGTTGCAGGGATCCTGGTAGGTGATCCGTTTGTATTTTTACAGAAATACTTGTTTTACTCATTTCATCCTAAGATCTGTATGACATTTACTGTTGCCATTCCAGAGATGGAGATACCCTGTGTTATAGAAGACGGCGCTAACAGCAAGGGTTGTGCTTCGAGAAATAATTATTCGGTTATCTTCAGACGATTCCGAAACATGAGCCACATTGACCCATGCTGGAGGTTTCCGTTTCTCTTGGGGCCACCCTTCTAGCCTGTTGCAAGTTTCTTTCCAAGAGGTCGTGCTAATGAGCTCTCACGTTGACAGCCTTGTCCCCAGGCTGGCACATGTAGCATAGGGACGACCACTCAGACTAATATCAGGGACTAATCGTTGGCCAAGCACTTCTGTGACCTTCTATCACACTCACTCCCCACTATTAACTACTGGGATTGCGGCAGGCCTTCCCTTAGCGTCCAGGAACTTCCCTTGGTTGAAGTAGTTGGAGGAAACGTGTGAATATCGGCAGAGTATTTTAGATGAAGGTCAACCTAGCTAAACTGTGCCAGAGTACATTTAATATTTTTTATTTTTTTATTTGTTTTTAGATGGAAACCCTGAAAAGGTATAACAGAACAACTTCAATACATGTCTGCTTTATGTTGCCTAATTTGAGATTCTAAATATCAGTCAGATATGCGATAACCTTTAAAGCACCTTTTTTATATTCTTCCCTGAAAATTCCCATAAACAGGTGGGTGTATTAAAATGATCCCAGTCTTCGTCAGTATGCTTTCCTATATGAATGGTGTGGCAAAGAAAGTCTTTATCTTGTTTTTGTCTATGGGCCAAGTACTGTTGTACGTACAGTACCCATGGTGATATACACAAGAGATGGCCTTTCTTCCCCTGTGACCATGTGCACTAGCAAAACAAATGCTATCTCTCATTTCAACTAGATCTTAATCTGAACTGCAGTAAGAATGCTTTTATTTTTTCCCTACATATTCTTCAGGTCTAGTGCCAGCAAACTATAGGAATATTGCCTCCAAAAGCTGATTAGTTATTGAAAATAGAGAAACCAAGAGCTGGAGGATTAATGTGAATAGTGTCTTCTAAAAATGTATTAACACTCATTATGGACACTAAACACTTTAACTCAGAGGCGAACTTCTGCTCTCTACTACTAACTTGTGCTAACTCTTTAATCTTGGGCCCTCAAACTAAACTTTGGACAGCAACGTGATTTTTTTTCATTGCAACCTTCAAAAGAGAGACTTATTTGGGAATCCAGGTATGCAATTACTGTTTAAGTAGAATAAAATACAGCATGTTCCAGACCGGAAAGAGTTCAATATCCCTGTCTAGGAGTTTTGAACAGGTCAATCCTACACATACATTTTTTTATCTATAAATATTTGTGTGTATTTTCTGCATTTTGGTACGCAGTTATTTGCTAAATAACATACCGTATTTTAATACATTTCTAAATGAATTTAACTTTTAGCATTTTGATATAGGTCAACTCACAGCCAACTTATGAGATGAACTCTATAACAACAACAATCAGCAATCTATTAGTGATAAATATAATGATCATACGATATTAAGATCAAGTATTACCTGTCCTGAGTTCTTAGAATATATGGGGCGATGATGAAGCAAAAAGATGTTTTCAGGCCCAAGCATGTTTTCTCTGAGGTGAAGCAGCTCTGATTAGTTTGATTGCAGCGGGAGATGTGGGCGGACTGTGATGTGTGAGCGATTACATCTTTTAGGGGACAAGGCCATCTCTCGGTCAACTTAAATCTATGACAGTTTGGAATCCAGTTGACTTACCCTTAAAGTCACGTTGCAGGTTGAGTAACTCCGCCAATGTCAAACAAGTGTTTTTGTCTCTGACTAAAATGTGAATGTAAACCTTTGCTGGACACTTAATACTAGCTCATTTAATTACAGCATATAACACTTCCAAATTATTTGATCTTTTTATGCTTTTCTTTCTTTGTTCCATTCTGATGATTATTCCTTATATAATTGATGGTTTGGCTTGATAGGACCACCGCAACCTAAATAAGAAAGGTTAAGGCCAACCCAAACAAAACATGCAGACCTCCTTTGCTGCATCTCAGATTACTGTGCATGCCTCAATGTCATGTCCTGGCTGGGAGCCCCTAGCCTACTCTATGCTTTGGGGCTCGCAGTCAGGGCATGCCACCTAGAGAGGCCTCTGGCCCTCTCTATGCCGCTGTGGGCTCCCCAGTCAGAGCAGCTGTGTTCAGTTGACTCTGATTGGGGAGCCTACTTAGGTTAGGCTACAGCCACACATTAGGGGTGGTTGATTGTTTGTTCTGTTCGTCGCAACAACGTTTATGGTTTGTCCTTCGTTTATTTCCGTTTCTTGTGGATACGCTACACCTTTTGTTTGTAAGTCGCTGTTGTTTCATGTATAGTTATTGTCCTGTTTTTATGCTGTTACTCCAAAAGGAAATAAATCACCTTTCGTTCAAGATGTCTGCATTTGGTTTTGCCATGCACAACAGCCATGACAGTCAACAATAAGAACACTGAATAGAAATGTTATTAATGGGAAGGTTACTAGGAAGAAGCATCTGCTGTTGAAACAGAACCAAACCACCCTGTCTTTTCTTTTCCAGAGACCTTCTGGACCAAACCCCACTGCCTTTACTTTTTCAGAGAACTTCTGGACCAAACCACACTGCCTTTACTTTTTCAGAGAACTTCTGGACCAAACCACACTGCCTTTACTTTTTCAGAGATTGCCTGGACAACCTGAAGTTTTTGGGAGTGATTGAACCGTGAATTCTGGTTCATTCATTCCCAAAATCAATGTTGGTGTCACCTGACCTTTTTCCTCATTCCTTCAAGCGACGTGTTATATGACTTTTACTCGGTGTGGTTTCTGTCCAGCCACTCTTCCAAATGACCTGTTTGATGTAATGCTTCTGAGATGTTTGTCCTTCTGACAGGTTCTCGCATCAGTGCAGTGAAATTCTGAAGCCCTGTCAGAGACCATTGGGTTCTTCGTCACGTCTGCGTGAGATTACTCTGCATCTGGGTACTTTCAGTGCTTCAGCATGTACTGACCTTTTAGAGGTCCAATGTCTTAATCATTTCCAGTTTTATTTACCACAGGTGTACAAGTTACCAGAAGATGATCAACATTGATTACATTTTTTGTAGATCAGGAGAGCAATACTCCTAGTTTTTTTCCAACATTGAATCACAGCTATGCTTTTTAATATATTGCCTGTTTGGTTTTAGACTGAAATGTTTAGACAGGAGCCTGTTAACGAGAGTTTTCCTGGAAAGTTAATCTTCTCAATAAACCATATTATAAACACTCAAACTCTTCCACAATACCCTCTCATACTGCAGCTATTAGTTGCCATGATGAAATTCACACAAGTCGGTACAGCTTGTGCTATCAATTGTTTACTTAGATTTTCAGTGGGTGTTTGAATACACCCCTTAATAGGTTGGTGATTTTGTTTTCCGTTAACCGCTGTTACGTCATTTTGTTCTCACCGAATAACACCATGTGTGGTATAGATTCAGATCTTTTATATCTGTGGTTCATCGAGTTGTTGTTCAAGTGTTCCCTTAATTTCTTGGAGCAGTGTAGATGCTTCATGCAATGCTTGTCAAATGTTGCTGTGGAGCTTGATTGACTTCAAGTATGTGTTATTTTGAAAACACAATAATAGGGCCAATTGTTTCATCTGCTGTGAGATCCTTGAAAATGACAAGTCAGTGACATGTCATGTTTAGTGGCAGCTAAATATCTTGATAGCGTCTGAGGCCACGCAACGGCAGCAGACAGTTGAGAATGCTGCAGAGCAAGTCAGCCGGAGGCACCACAGGTACCATATTCACCATAGCAGCGCTGCCTGCTTCAGTCAGGGGATGACTATAGCTCATTTTCCTGTGGTGAAATAAAACTACTACTAAACTACTTCTGTATTCCTTCCTCCTACTCTCTAAAAACAACAGGTTACAATAAAACTGTGAGGGAATCCATTTAGTTCCTCCTAGAACCATTCAAGAGGAGTTTTTAAAGAACCATATGAACAACTACTGTTTTGAGAAATCTACCTCAAAAGGTTCTTCAAAATGTTCTTTAAGTAAGTTTATGTCGTTCTTTATAATACCATCTTCCCTTGAAGTTGGAGATTCTCTTACTGTTTAGATTATATAATACTCCAAAAGCATTTTTTTACTAAAACATATCAGTCTAAACAAAGTTGGGTTGCTACATAAAATCCAAATAAAATCATAATGCAATGATGTGCAAATCACAATTTAATTGAAAATAGTACAAAAACATATCAATTGTTGAAACTGAGTCATTTGTTATGTCCATTTTGAAATTAATGCCAGCAGCACTTTTCACAGAAGTTATGACAGGGGCATGTTTACCACTGTGTTGCATCTCCTCTTTTTTTAACAACACTGTAAGCGTTTGGAAACTCAGGGGACCAATTGCTGTAGTTTTGAAAGTCATATTCCCATTCTTGCGTGAAACTGGAGTTCAGCTGTTTTTAATTTATCAGACCACTGGACAGTTTTGCACTTTTCCTCAGTCCGTCTTTAAAGAGCTTGGCCCAGAGAAGGCAGTGGCGGTTCTTCTTTGCATGGTAGAGTTTTAACTTGTATTTGCGAATCGTGTCTGTATTTAATGCAGTGCCGTCTGAGGGCATGAAGATCACGGCCATCCTATATTGGTTTTCGGCGTTGTCCCTTGAGTGCTGAGCTTTCTCAGGATTCTCTAAATCTTTTCATAATATTATGTACCATAGAGGTTGTGATCCCCAAACTCTTTGCAGTATTACGTTCAGGTTTTCTTATTGTTGCCCATGTTTTCCTCCTAATTTTCTGGCCTCTGTCACAGCAAAGGTGAATTCCTCTCGGAGTGACTAAAGTGAAGCGTTTTTTCTTGGTTAATCATATCTATCTTCATGCATCCCAAGCAGGATAAATGTTTCCATGTTTCCACCTGCTTTCTGAATGTACTGGTTTTATGGCCTTTTTATCAACATTAGATGGCCCAATTTTCTATCCCTAAGACATCCAACCATGCTGTATATTTAGAATGAATGCACATCCTATAACTCACATCTACGCAATGAATTTTCAACAATACTGTGGTATAATCACAATCCAGTGGTATAATAACAATACTGTGGTATAATAACAATACTGTGGTATAATAACAATACTGTGGTATAATAACAATACTGTGGTATAATAACAATACTGTGGTATAATAACAATACTGTGGTATAATAACAATACTGTGGTATAATAACAATACTGTGGTATAATAACAATACTGTGGTATAATCACAATACTGTGGTATAATAACAATACGGTGGTATAATAACAATATGGTGGTATAATAACAATACAGTGGTGCAAAGGCACCTATTGTGTTATTACCTTTTCAACTTCTACTTGTATGGTAAAAGTTTCTTGTCTGCGCCTTGCCCACTCTAGCGCCACCAAAGTTTAAAGTTGGTGGTGCGTTTACTCGCGTTACTTTTGACCTGTATGGCAGATCTTTCTCAAAAAGCTTTAAAAAGTTTCACAGGTAACACATTTTGTACTATCTTTCCAAAAGTTCACTGTGTTGTTTTTCTTGATATTAATAATGTACTGTCGCTTTCCTTATTGACGTTTTAATGATATATCAGAGTAAAAACTTAATTCATATATTTTCTACGGTTCAAACAAATAAAGCTTTGAGGCTCAGTGACCTATAAACAGATTACTCTACAGGTCAATGTTTTGATTTGGGGATTACATTGTCAATGTGACATTTCAGAGGATTGTAAGATAATTAAAAACTCCTCACCTTCTCTGTGACTTCTTAAAATGACACTTTTCGATAGAAAGGAAGTTTCAGTGGATGAGAACATTTCTGTGAATAGCTGCAATGATATAATAATGTCGAATTAATCTTTACTGGTTTTACCTCTCTTCTTTGTAGGACCTCAACAGTTAACACTTTTGTAATTGCTATGGCGACCACGCAAGTCCTCTTCCTCTTTCTCCTGAGTTCCTGTGTCTACAGTTGCCATGCCAATTCTCGGTCTGCTCCCAGAGTGCATTTGTCTTACAAAGGTGAGTTTTTCTTTATTTTCAGTGTTCACTTGACTTAAATGTTTTTGGCTTGGGAGAGTAAAAGATGATGTACTCTGAAGCACTTCTAATAAAGATGTTCTCACCCATGGGGTTGCAGTAAGGTTGTGTCAAATCGATGACTTACCTACATTATTGATTACATTATACAACTGGTTTCTATTAAAACAAGACAAATGTATCATGTTTCACAATAATTTCCAACAAAGTGTCTACATTGTGCTTCCCCTGCTGGTTTTGCTTTTCCTGATTGAGGTGTGTGTAGTTTTTTTTGTTTAATCTCAATTCATTAAAACCACACTAGAATGAATATTACAGCTTCCATGCGACAAAGTTCAAAGGTATGTATTCCCAATTAGCCTAGCCGTGGCGGGTGGTCTAGGTATGCATCGCCAACCCAAGGGTTTTGGAAGAAATAGAAATGATATTGTGTTCCAGATGAATATGATTTTCTGCAGTGATTATTGATTTTCCAACAGAAATTAAGTTTCAATTACTACAGAAAATGCTATTTAGATTTTGTTTATTTAATTACAAGAAATATGTGAGGTAGTTTATTGGCTAAACCGCAGGTTTGCTGACTGTGCATTGAAAGGGTGGGGGCGAAAGCACTGCTTTTCCCCCTAGTTCAAGTGAATGAAAACAAATTTGATGTCTGTCGCTTCAGTAATACCTTCACATATTCTCACAAATGAGTACAGAAAAGCACAAGGCCTCTGTTCTTTTGGGGCGTAGTTGTGTTGCATCCTACCAATCAAACTATTTTACCAACTGGCTCTCCGGTTATGTGAGAATGTCTAGCAAAGCTAACTTGCCGAGCTAGCTATGGAAGTGCCAAATTCATTGTTGCATCTAGAAATATTTTATCTTTTGAAGAAAAAAAAAAAGAATTCTAAGAGTAGACATCTGATTTTCCGGATTTAGAATAGCTTAAGGGGCAGAAGATTTCCAGAAGTATCCAAAATAAATAGTATTTAAGAATCGTGGCTGTTTGGTTGCCCTGTAGTAAGCAGGTTGTTCTGCTTTTTCTGCCTGCTATTCTTAACTGCTGACATGTTAGAGCTACACTGACTTACTATTATACTTTATTCATTGGCCAATTTCTTAATTTGTCAAATATTTTGTTGACTGGGCCTTTAAACCGTATCAGTGAAACCACTATCCCAATGTTTTTGCATCAGATGGTAACTGAAAGTGCCCTCAATCTGTCCAGTTAGGAAGCATAAGCGAAGATGAATCAATGTCACCTGTTTTGGTGCAAATGAAAGTAACAACAGGTGCACTTGAGAGGCAACAGCAAGACAACCCCTAAAAAGGGAATGGTTTTTCAGGTGGTTGCACTCATTATATTTCCTGACAGATTCTTGTCAGGTTTGGCAACTGGTCACACCTTGCCACTACTGGTAGCATGAGGCGGTACCTGCAGTCCATTCAGGTTGTACAAGCAGTCCAGCTCCTCCAAGATGGCACATCCATATGTGCCGTCGCAAGAAGGTTTGCTGAGTCTCCCGTGCAGTCTCAAGAGCATGGATGAGATACCAGGAGATCTTACACGAGTAGAGGGGCATTACACAAGGAGAGCTGGACTGGGCCAAAGAAGTCATCAACCCAGCAGCAGGAACGCTGTCTGCTCCATAGCGTGAGGAGGAACAGGAGGAGCACTGCCAGAGCCTTACAGAATGACCTCCAGCGGTGGTCAAACTGTCAAAAACAGACCCTGTGAGGGCGATTTGAGGGCCCAACGTCCTAAAGTTGGACCTGTGCTCACAGCCCAGAACTTTGCAGCTCGATTGGCATTCACGAGGAACACCTGAATTGGCAGGTCTGCCATTGGTTTCCTGTTCTCTTCACAGATTAGAGCAGGTGGTGGGTCAGTGATTGTCTGGGGAGGCAGACCCACAGACCTCCAATGATACCTTAAATGCAGTTAGGTACCGGGATGAAATCCTCAGACCCATTGCCAAACCTTACCCAGGGGCAGTAGCCCCTGGGTTCCTCGGATGCATTGATGCAGTCAAGTGAGAAACTGCTTCGTGTTGACTAGCCTTTACGTTCCCTAGACCTGAATCCAAGGTCTGTGACGTTATATATCGTATTCCATTGACTGCTGTTACTTAATTTTGTTCCCAACAAAGAGTTTGTTCATCCGGACCCGATGTGTTATTTAAGTGTTCATAAAAAAATGTTGAGCAGTGTACATAATTATGACATAAGTCTACTTTGCAGCTTTGATTTTCTAGGGGGAAGTTACAAGTATTCTGTTAACTACACAAACACAAATCTTTTGCAACTGTGAAGTACCAGGCAGGATCACTAAGAAGTACACAGTCCAGTATAGTATTTTACAGTATACTACCGTTTACTACAAAATGAACAAGTACTCAAATACATTTAGTAACAGTAGTATTTTACTTGTGTGTATTTATATGTGTGCATGCCTGTGTGCGTGATTCTATGTTTGAATGTGCTCTATGTGACAGAAAGGGGGGACACACCGTACCTCCCTCTGCCCAGGGGACGGGCTACAGGATCTGTTGGTCCTCTGTCATTGCCCAGGGGACACTGGTGGCGCCCACGTCTCTGGAGGGCTTAGCTTGCTCATGTAACATTAGAACTACACAGAATTGCTGGATGGCTGGAAGAGTGGTGAACAGAGGAAGGAGGAGGACTTGGTTAGAGTCTGTGTTCTGTTAATACAGGCATGAACGAAGTAAAATATAGGTTAGAGGAAAAGAGTGAGATGTAGACTCTGC